>JZKD02S2102874.1:393367-408083 GCA_000966675.3 Picea glauca | reverse complement strand
GTATGGTTACAAAGATTGTGTTCAGGTATTGGGTTGGTACAAGAAGCTGTAAGGATAGAGTGTGACAGTCAGAGTGAAATTTTCTTGGCAAAGAACCCTGCTTATCATTCAAAGAGAAAGCACATTGATGTTCAATATCATTTTGTAAGAGACATGATTGAAGAAAATAAAGTATCACTGATGAAGGTGGACTCTTTGAAGAATGTTGCAGATTCATTAACAAAATCTGTGAGCACTGAGAAGTTCTCTTGGTGTAGAGGATCCATGGGCATTGCAGCCCTGGATTGTTGACTATGTAACCCTGTAACCCCCTGTGTGCAAAGAAAACAACAAGTGGGAGAATGTTGGGTATGTGTTATATTCTTTGGCCTCCATATTTCCGCTGGGCCGACATATTTCTGGGACAACATATTTCCGGCATGACATATCACCGGGACGACATATTTTCGAGACCACATGATATTAGGTGGTTTTTCGGCACATGGTTTTTTGCCTATGGTTTTCTATTTACGGTTAAGGAATTAGGGTTTTGGACTAATCCAGGTCATTGGGTTAGGGTTTTGGATGCCGCGGGCTCCTATATGTATATTGTATTGTAAACAATGTAAAACTAGGTATGAATATAATATAATATATGCTGGTTTTCTCGGTTTGGGTTTCCAAGTGAAAAATCTTTGTGTAATGTTTGTATTTGCCATTGTATCTTTTTTGTTCTTTTCTGAATATCAGTTTACAATAGATATTGTACAAGGTTATAATTTATAGGAATAGCCACTTTATCTTGTAATCCTTTGCCTTCTCAAAACCCCAGGTCATCGGGGACGTCTCTCCTGGGCCTTACCACCCTAAAGAGAAAGAACCATCCCATTGTGGTGACATTGGGTGGGATTGGTTCCTGTTACACCAGTTTGACCTTCAAACCTCAAGCCTTTTATCCTTGCTACAAAATGTGTGGTAACAGGTTCAATTATTCCCATTTCAACCTTTGTTTTCAATTTTCCCAATGCCATCATATTAGATTCAATTTCAATAGCAGCATCTTGCATCCCATATAGTGTTGTATCTTTTGTTTCCCTTAAAAGTAATGCGAATTCAAAATCAAATTCCCCTACAAAAGTAACTTTAGCAGCTAGCTAGGAAGGTTTAACCTCAGCTAGGATCTTGCTATACAGTTTATTAAATATTTGGATAAATTCAGAAACAGTTTCAGACGATTTATTCTTTAAGGAACAAAATTCAGTCAGATAATATAAGTGGTTTTTTTTATCACTCCATTGTCTTAAGAAAGAAGTTTCTAAATCATCATATGTTGCGATGGACTCTTTAGGAATTCCCCTAAACCAAGTTCTAACTTGTCCCTCAAAAGTATGTACAAACAGTCTCATGTAAACATCTTCATGTTCAATGCCAAGTATATCAACAAATTGATAAAAAATTACTATGTGTTTTGTTGTTGTTAAATCCCCTTCTCCCATGAATTTTGGTAAATTTTTCATATAATTTTTCGGTAAATCATGCAGAAATAAAAGAAGGGCCAATGAGGAATATCTAGCAACAAATTTGGAAAAAATACTTTTAGGAGATGGTGGTAGATTTACATTTCTACTGCCTCCTGCAATCAACCATTGATAGTTTTGGAGAAGAAATACGAGGGTTGTAATGTAAATTATCAAAGATTTTAAAATATTGTTGTACTAGATCTTTGATTGCTTCAGGAAGGTAATAATGGAGACATACTAGATAATCAAAAGGTGACAGATCTTGTGATAAGGATGTAAAATCAAACTCAGAAGGGAAATGAGAACTAGAACTCGGTCTTTCAAATCGACTAGACAGATAGATTGGGGAAGTTATAAGAGATGAACCTGAGTGTAGAAGATGATCTTCAGGGTTTACAGGGATAGGATTTTTTTTTTAAGGAAGAGTAAGGATAGGTTGTGTATAGACAATGTTGGGAACTACAACTATTTCCTTACCCTCACTGGTAAAAGTTTTTATCAAATAAAAATGTGTATTCTGGAAATTTTCACCCTTTAGATCATACAATTTTACTTCAGGAATTTCAACCTCTAGGATTTCTAATTTAATTTCAGGATTACTATTTGAGGCTTCCGTAGAGTGAGATTTATTTTGATGTTTTCCCTTTGAATTAAGTGACCTTATTTCTTATGTTGAATCCTTAACATTAACTTGAGTAACCTTTGGTTGATGTGTGGATATCTACTTTAGATATCCTTTGGTTTTCATTAGTTTCTCAAATATGAAATTGGCGTAGTTTGCCTACCATCTAGTTTTTCTATGGTATTTTTTCATCTAAATGCTAGCTTTGCCAAAATGGAGTTTCCAGGTGAAAATCAAAACGATCCTTAACTTGTGTTCAATACTTGTTCACGATCAAAATCAAAGCTAAACTTTGTCGTATTCCCAGTGAAAAATATTTGTGTTTCTCAATTCCCCGGAAACGGTGCCAAAAAGATGTTGTTCCTGAGATTTACTCTAGGATCACAAAATAATGTCACGCAGCCAAAGTTTAAGAGATTTCTTTTTGTAATGCTTTTAATATGAAACTTCAAATTAATTTAATGATAAGAAAACATAGAGGCATTATCTCATTCTTTGTGTTTTTATAAATATTGAGGAGATTAACAGTATAAATGATTAACAAAACTGTCAAATAAATTAAGGTATCCAATACTGATAAATCTTACCTTATCTGCAATACAAGAAACATGAATAATCAATCCTAAAAGATGAATTGAAATGAGGAGATCTAGAAAGATACAGGTCTTGTTTTACTCACAATAATAACATAAGTAAAGATGTACCTAAACATACTTCCAATTATATGGACCACAGTAGATGTATTTCTAAATTGTAGTCTTTCAATCTTTAAGAACCATATAATGAAGAAAATGAGGTTATGAAAAGGAAATACACAGAAAGCCCATAACTCAAGGAATTGAAATATATAATCTTTGTCTTCTCTTTGAAATTGGTATTAAGAAGTTCTGTTTTACATTCAGCCAGAAGAAGACTTCATTATATCTCTAATCTACTTGTTTATACAAAAAATGTGTTAATAAAAAATGGTTAGACTATCCACATTCTTAGTTTTCAAAAGAGAATAAAATCTAAAAAATATATTACAAATATTTTGAACATCGTCTGGGATTTCCTTCACTTGTTGGTGATTTATTCTACCTCTATTTTCTCGTGAGAGCACTTGGATTTTTATGATCCTTGTATTTCACATGTAGATCCAATAATGTAATAACAAACTTGGAGGGCTCAATATTTGCATTTAATTTAAGCGAAAAAACCTTTTTATGTACCAATGGTATATTTGTTTGAATTTTTACTACTTCTTGCTGAGTGATCTGATGTTGTAAACTTGGTTTCACTAGAAGATCATTTAATATTTGAAAATCGACATGATTGACCTGTAATATAGAATTTTGCACCCACTCTGTACTTTTCATTGGATCTTCTTTATTCTTTTCAATCTCAACTTGCCCAAGTGTAGCATGAAGAGGAAATTTTGATGCTCCAAGATTTCATAAACCCGATTCCATGATTTAATGACATCCGTCAGGAGAGCGGTAGTATTTGGAAGAATTTTTGAATTTGTGTTTGAATCCTTTGCAAATGGATCTTTCTTCTTTTGTTCTTTACATGGCACCTTAATTTCCAAGTATCAATGTTATCCATCCTATGAGAATTGAAAATCTATGAGTCCAAACTACTGAATGTGAAAGTTCTAAATGTTATTGGAGAAATGACATGGATTTCAAAAATGATTTTATTAAATAAAAGAAAAAACGCTATTTATATTTTCATTTAATCTAATGACAGGTTAATCATGCCAAATCTGTCAAATTTATTACCTGACGGTCGTAAGATTTTCAAATATTTTACCTTAACCATGTTAAATACACCTTTAATGATCACGATTAATGAGGATAAGCTATTGCAATGCTTCGACATTCGAGATTTTTGAATGATTAATGATAGATATCTCCTGAAGTTTGAATTCATAGAGCAATTAACCATCCTTTAATTGATTGTTTCATTTTAATTAATCATAGTTTATGGTCACTTTAAGTTTAAGTGCTTCGGAACTTCCAGACTTCGTGAGTTTTCATTAACGATGCATAGAGTTGTCCCAAAGGCTGAACTTGTGGAGTGACTACTTACGGTCAATTACGCCAGCTAAAGCATGTTTTACCCATTAATCCTTGGCGCTTTATAATTTCAACAATTTGACACTTCGACCCTGTGAAATTATTTGGATTTGTTGATGATTTAATATTCGGGAGGAAAATATCCCAGAGTGATGTGGCAAGGTGATGTCACTGTTGATGACGTGTCATGAAAATATGAGTGACACGTCTCACTTTAAAGCATGCAAATATTTATAACCAAGAGTGCCCAAATTGAGTGCCACGTGTAAAGAGTGTGAGGTGAAAGAGGACATGCCATTTGATTAATTAAAATATTTTGTGGAAGATCAAAATTTCAGGACTCCGGAGCTTCGCAACTTTGGTATTTTTAATGCTTTAAATATTTTTTGTTTGAAATCCCAAATTAGGAAGTCCTGAATTAAACTTCGTATTTCTTTTTTGTTTAAACATTTCACAATTCTGGAACATCGAGGTTGCGAAATTCTTCAATCTAAATGACAATAAAATTTTAGCGGTTGGTACTTGATCTTCCCTGTCAAGATGTAATAGAAAATATTTTAGTCTAAGAAATGATATTCCTAAAGTTTAAAAACTTTATTTTGAAAAGGACAAAACAAAAAGGAATTTTAAATTTTGTTTTTATTTGAAAATTTCATTTATGTGCTAACACATTGAATGCAACATTCATAATTAAGTCTCACCTGTCTCGAAAGCCAATCTGAATTTGAATTTATCACCATGTACATTTCCTATTTAATTCATGATTACCCTAGATCCAAAGTTTTTTGTATTTCACTGTTTTACTAGAACCTTGATTCCCAGTGGAACCTTGACCCATTTCAGGATTCAACTATTAGAAATTGAGGCATTAGAATTGCCTTCTCGGGATTAAATTATTGGATTTTCCCATTGGGATGAAAATATGACATCGCTTTGAGTAAATTATGAAATTCGAAGCTCGAAGGCCTATCAGGGCCTCCTTTGTTCGATTGACTTATCAATCAAACAAGTCATAATCCTTTGCCTTCTCAAAAACCCCAAGTCATTGGGGATGTCTCCCCTGGGCCTTACCACCCTAAACAGAAAGAACCATCCCATTGTGGTGACATTGGGTGGGATTGGTTCCTGTTACACTAGTTTGACCTTCAAACCTCAAGCCTTTTATCCTTGCTACAAACTGTGCAGTAATAGGTTCGCTTATTCCCGTTTCAACCTTTTTTTTTTAATTTTCCCGATGCCATCATATTAGATTCAATTTCAATAGCACCATCTTGCATCCCATATAGTGTTGTATCTCTTCTTTCCCTTAAAAGTAATGCGAAGTCAAAATCAAATTCCCCTACAAAATTAACTTTAGCAGCTAGCTGGGAAGGTTTAACCTCAGCTAGGATCTTGCTATACAATTTATTAAATCTTTGGATAAATTCAGAAACAGTTTTAGACGATTTATTCCTTAAGGAACCAAATTCAGTCAGATAATTTAAGTGGTGTTTTTTCTCACCCCACTATCTTAAGAAAGAAGTTTCTAAATCATCATATGTTGCGATGGAATCTTTAGGAATTCTCCTAAACCAAGTTCTAATGTGTCCCTCAAAAGTCTATACAAACAGTCTCATGTAAACATCTTCATGTTCAATGCCAAGTATATCAACAAATTGATCAAAAAATACTATGTGTTATGTGGTTGTTAAATCCCCTTCTCCCATGAATTTTGGTTTCATATAATTTTTAGGTAAATCATGGAGAAATATAGGAAGGGCCAATGAGGAATATCTAGCAACAAATTTGGAAAAAATCCTTTTAGGAGGTGGTGGTAGATTTACATTTCTACCGCCTCCTGCAACCAACCATTGATAGTTTTGGAGAAGAAATATGAGGGTTGTAATGTAAATTATCAAAGATTTGAAAATATTGTTGTACTAGACCTTTGATTGCTTCAGGAAGGTAATAATGGAGACATCCTAGATAATCAAAAGGTGACAGATCTCGTGATAAGGATGTAAAATCAAACTCAAAAGGGAAATGAGAACTAGAACTTGGTCTTTCAAATCAACTAGACAGATAGATTGGGGAAGTGATAAGAGATGAACCTGAGTGTAGAAGATGATCTATAGGGTTTACAGGGATAGAAATGTTTATTTCAGGAAGACTAAGGATATGCCATGTATAAACAACATTGGGAACTACAAATGTTTCCTTACCCTCACTGGTAAACGTTTCTATCAAAGAAATATGTGTATTTTGGAATTTTTCACCCTTTAGATCATATAATTTTACTTCGGGAATTTCAACCTCTGGGATTTCTAATTTAATTTCAGGATTACTAGTTGAGGCTTTCGTAGACTGAGCTTTATTTTGATGTTTTCCCTTTGAATTAAGTGAACTTATTTCTTATGTTGAAACCTTAACATTAACTTGAGTAACCTTTGGTTGATAGACCTTACCTGCTAATGCGGATATCTAATTTAGATATCCTTTGGTTTTCATTAGTTTCTCAAATCTAAAATTGGCGTAGTTTGCCTTACATCTAGTTTTTCTATGCTATTTTTTTGTCCAAATGCTAGCTTTTCCAAAATGGAGTTTCTAGGTGAAAATCAAAATGATCCTGAACTTGTGTTCAATTCTTGTTCACTGTCAAAATCGAAGCTAAACTTTGTTGTATTCCCAGGGAAAAATATTTATGTTTCTCAATTCCCCGGAAACGATGCCAAAAAGATGTTGTTCCTGATATTTACTATAGGATCACAAAATAATGTCACGTAGCCAAAATTTAAGAGATTTTTTTTTATAATGCTTTTAATATGAAACTTCAAATAAATTTAATGATAAGAAAACATAGAGGCAATATCTCTTTCTTTGTCTTTTTATAAATATTGAGGAGATGAAAAGTATAAATGATTAACAAAACTGTCAAATAAATTAAGGTATCCAATACTGATAAATCTTACCTTATCTGCAATAGAAGAAACATGAACAATCAATCCTAAAAGATGAATTGAAATGAGGAGATCTAGAAAGATACAGGTCTTGTTTTACTCACAATAATAACATAAGTAAAGATGTAGCTAAACATAATTCCAATTATATGGACCACAGTAGATGTATTTCTAAATTGTAGTCTTTCAATCTTTAAGAACCATATAATTAAGAAAATGAGGTTATGAAAAGGAAATACACAGAAAGCCCATAACTCAAGGAATTGAAATATATAATCTCTGTCTTCTCTTTGAAATTGGTATTAAGAAGTTCTATTTTACATTCATCCAGAAGAAGACTTTGTTATATCTGTAATCTACTTATTTATACAAAAAATTTGTTAATAAAAAATGGTTAGACTATCCACATTCTTAGTTTTCAAAATAGAATAAAATCTAAAAAATATATTACAAATATTTTGAACATCTTTTGGGATTTCCTTCACTTGTTGGTGATTCATTCTTCCTCTATTTTCTCGTGAGAGCACTTGGATTTTTTTGATCCTTGTATTGCGTATGTAGATCCAATAATGTAATAACAAACTTGGAGGGCTCAATATTTGCATTTAATTCAAACGAAAAAACCTTTTTATGTACCAATGATATATTTCTTTGAATTTTTACTACTTCCTGTTGAGTGATCTGATGTTGTAAACTTGGTTTCACTAGAAGATCATTTAATATTTGAAAATCGACATGATTGACCTGTAATATAGAATTTTTCACCCTCTCTCTACTTTTCATCAGATCTTCTTTATTCTTTTCAATCTCAACTTGCCCAAGTGTAGCATGAAGAGGGAATTTTGATGCTCCAAGATTTCATAAACCCGATTCCATGATTTAATGCCATCCGTCAGGAGAGGGGTAGTATCTGGAAGAATTTTTGAATTTGTGTTTGACTCCTTGTTATCTGCAATTTTGGTGATCATGATGATGTTATGATGATGGAAAATCAAGCTCTTGACTAATAACACTTTCCTGAGAAAAGTTACATTTGTTTGCTTCCAAAAATCATGCTTTTAAGGGATGTTCGCAGGCTACCTATATATCTGCCTGCGAGAATGCCTGATTCTCGCAGGCTGCATTAAGCTGGGGTACAAATAGTTCGCACTGTAACTAACTGCCAGGGTGCGAACATGCTTCAAAGGAAGGAAAAAGATAAAAATCTCGAACCTTCTAGAATGGAATCTTTCTAGAAACATGAGTTGGCTTCGAATGGTTGTTCAGGTGCTGGCATTCCAAATATCTTGGGATCATTCCTATCCAAGTAACTAATCTATCTTCTCCTATATATTGAGGGGAATGCTTATGGAAAAGGTTAGAAGCAAACTAACAAGAGATTGATTGGAGAATTGTTGAAAGCCTGTATGAAGGACTGATGCTACATCAGCTAGAGACAACAACAAGGTCATCAAAAGTAGTTGATTTTCTTCATGCATGAGAAAGTGTGTGTGTCAGAACTAGGAGCCATCGAAAGGATACCTACAACATCAAGGCTCAGGTTGTAAGTTTCACTTTCAATTAATTCAATACAGTAATATGTCCCTTTCCCATAAAGAAGATATCACTTTATTACATAACTCCTTGATCATATGTATAGACTAGCTATTGAATATATTAATCTGCCTTTACTTCGATTGGTTTGTACTATTGTGATCTGAACGGAACGAGAGCGTTGAAGAAAAGCTTGGAACAACAGAGACTTAAGGAAAGCGTTCACAAGGTATGTCCATAATCCTTATCTCTTAGTTCATTCAATAGGCTAGATCTAGGGGAAGTGTATTATTCTGTCCTGTTTTGTTCTAGATCCAGGTGGATCTAGGGAGATCGGTTTGTGTCTGCACTTACGGATTAATCCTAAAACAAAATTGGCATTGGCATCGTATTATTGAGATTGATTCGGAAAATGTTCTCTCTCTCCCATAACTAGGATTCCTGGAATGAAAAGGATTATATTTCATCATTATCCTTGCATTATTTGGGTCAGAGTCATACATCATGAGATTCATTTCTGTTACCTTTGAGTAAACAACAGTCATTAAAAACATTGCGTAATCTTAAAATGTATCTAGTAAATATTTTCTAGGGCTCTTTTACACCAACATTTAGCTAGGCTAGTGCTTTGGAGTAGGAAGAGAGATACACTCTCCAAATGCTCAAAAACAAACAATAAAATCTTGAGTTAGGGAGTGTTAAATTCCATTGGCAGCATATAGTCTTGGGATGCCCTTCTAACACAAGGGTCAAGCACTAGGTCGCATTCGTGTTGGCAGAGTTACTAACCCTGCTTTGTTGACATCGTTGTAGAGATTGCACGTATTACAGGGATCACTCCGAGGTATACCCACAATTATGAGTGGAATCCTTTGAGTTGGTTTCGGGCTAGATACCCTGCCCTTGCGTGTGGATTAGACTGATGACTGTTCCCCCAGGCTGTACTGTTGTTTGTGGTGACCTTAGTGGCATGTCTCTCTAGGTTCTTACCCAAGGTGACTGTGGAGGGGAAAGTCTTCACGATACCTGGAATTGACGTTGATCAAACTCACTCTGGCTCCTTGGAGGGTGTATCCATGATTATGTGTGGGAGCTTGTACCAGGGCGTAAGTTTGTTAAGCAGGTCATCAACGTAACTTTTCCACCTTAGCCCCACCCCTTCTCGTCTCGTTGTTGCGACGTTGGATTTCATCACCAACTAGTGGCTTCGAAATTAGAAGGTATTGTTTGCTTGGTGATTGTTTCCTATTTTTTTGTTTACTAGTGTGTGTTGTTTATTTCTCGAAGTTGACCTTAGGAATTTCTTCGCAGAGTCTGTCACTTGTTTACAATTGCTCCCCCATGACGTTCATGTAGAATGCAAGGTTTATCTTCGGAACATCCGGACGTTTCTCAACCCTTGCCTACTAGTACACCTGAGGGCTCTCCTCACCAGGGTGAAGTCCCAGCTGTTACCCCACCACACGGGGAGAAAAGTGACATCCCAGTTGTTACACCACCACACGAGGGCACAAGTGAAGTCCAAAACTTTTCTACTCCACCTCCACGGGTAGAACGCACTGATTCTATAGAGGATTTTCGAATTACCAATACTATAGAGGACTTTCGCAGTCGTCGTGGTGAACGACCTATTGTGTGATAAACTTCTTCTGAAGAAGCAGTTGTTACATCTTCTGAATCAACCATTGGGCCTTCTCACGGTGTAGTAGGCCGAGATCCTTTTTGGTCGGGTGATTTTCGACGAGTCCTTTTTGTTACTGAGGCACCTCCCGTCTACGAAGTCAACCCTCTTGTGTCTCCTGAAGCAGCCACTACACCAGAGAATACCACTTATCATTTTGTTCTCCCTCTTGAGATGGCCCATCTCGCAATTACTATGAGTCTCCAAACTGAGGTTCCTACAGCTACTCTTGCTCCTATCAATACCCAGCGAATGCCTGAGGTTAACCCAAATTTACCTCCTGGTTACCATGCGTTGAGTGCTTTGTTGAATGCTTCCAATACAACACCTCCGCAAACCCCAGCCGGTTCTCCAGGTGGTCCTCCTTTTCCTGGGCATGATTTTCCTCGTTTTATCCCAACACTCCCTCCTCAATTTTTTGGCAATCCTAATCCTAGTGGCACTATCCCGACTGTGGCACCAAACCTGTAGATTCCTGTTGGTGGACAGGGTAGTACAATTCCTTTTCCTTTTTCCGGACATAACCCAGTTACTACACAACCCGCGGTTGGAACTCAACTTCCAGGTGGAACACAACCTACTGTAGGGGGACCAACCTCACCTTTTGGACAAAATATACCTCATTGGCCCAGTATTGGAATCACCTTCTACAAAACTTTCCTCAAAATGCTGGGGGGAAACAAGTTGTCCCTACCATTGGCCAACCTTATCCTGGGGTAACTAATCCTATTTGGGGTTCGGGTCAAACTACTCAATCTTAGGTCCCTACTCAAACTCAAGGTTACAATCCTTGGGGTTACTATCCTATCCGCCCACCACCGAATCATCCAGGGCCTTCCCTTTACGGAAAATCTGCTTATGGTCCTATTGGTCTACCCACAAGGCTTCCACCCCAAAGCCATCAATACCCACAAGTAAACCGACAGTTTACTTTTCTTTCTACCTTGGATTTTCTAGATTTGTTTAGGATTCTCAATGATCCTATTCGTCACTCTCCCCAATGGCCTGTAATTCCTGCTAAGCTCCCATCGGATATTCCGAAATTTGATGGCAAGGTGGGAGAGGACCCAAATAATCATGTCATGACCTTTCATTTATGGGATTCGTCCAATTATTTGATGGATGACTCCATCCGCCTACGTCTTTTTCAAAGAACTCTTACTAGTTCTGTTGCGAAGTGGTATATTGAATTGCCACGAGGTTTTTTCTCCGATTTTAACACCCTGGCTATGGCTTTTCTTACACATTATCAGTTACCGATCCTCTATGATACTGGGACTGAGATTTTATCTTCTTTTAAAAACTCTAAAGTCACTCATATCTTGGATCATATACATGAGTGGAGACGGAGACAAGGTCTCATCAAACTTGTGCTCCCTGATCAGTTACTGGCAGAATGGTTCACGAAATCCTTTATGAATGAGATTGGTAAGTAAATCGCCATGGGTGGCGTTGTTACGGAGGAGCAGGCTATAAGTCGTGGCCAATATCTTGATCTCGTTTATTCTCAAATGGGAACATTGTACAATTTTCTACCTGACCTACCCCATCCTGGTACTTCCAGTGCTTCAACTACTCCAGTTGCCTCACACGTAGCGGATGGTGTGATTGGTTCTACTCATACCCACTCACACTCTATTTTGAATACAACCCCTAAATCTACATCTTCTAACGTTCAAAATGCTCCATATCCTGCTGCTCCCACCGGTAAAACCTCTGAGGTGAACGCTGTTCAATCTACCCCGACCGGTAAAGGTAAATCTAAAAAGGGGAGAGGCAAGAATAAGGGTGGCAAGAATAATAATCTGAACGAACAAACTACAAATGATCCTGTTGAAGAGAGGGATAAGTGCAAACTGCGGTACCCTTGTCTTATTTGCGGTGACGATCACTATACAAAGGATTGTCCTCGACGTGCCGAAGTTTCTAAGTTCCTTCAAGGAACGCCAAAACCACCGACACCGGCTGTCTTGTCTCAACCCTTCCCGTCTCAGCAACATGCCTCGTTGGTCATCCATGAGCAACCCTCTACTTCTACGACATCATATGTTTTGATGTTCTCCAGTGATTCTAAGAAGAATGACGTTGCAATTGCAACTAGAGCTAAAGACTATACTCCTTCTAAGGAGAAGGTTGACGACTTACCTCCTGATTTGGTACATCCCTCTCCACTGAATCCGCCTACGAACGGTCCTCTTCATATCGAACGACCGAGTCTTGATATAGTCCTACGACCCCCTAAGGGTGTTGTTCGCAAGTCAACTTTCAATCCTCATACACGTGCGGCCCAGAACTACAATATTGTGGAGGACCTGGCCCAAGCACCTTCAGCGATGTCTGCTCTTGAAGTCCTTCAGTCTTGTACTGCGCAACGAAGGGCTCTGTTGAAAGCTATAGGTGGAATTGATCCTACAGATTCAAATTTGATAGTATTTGAATTGGACGAACATGTTCCAAGGTTACCCGCTCATATTGCTTTTCAGATACAAGTTATTGTTGCCGAAAAAAACATTTGTCGCACAGTTGTTGATGAGGGGGCCTCTACGTGCGTAATGTCTCTTACTTGTTGGAAAGCCATTGGCTCTCCTCCTGTAACGGAATCACAAAATACTTTGAAAGCCTTCAATGGCTCGGGTTTTAAGCCTTATGGCGTTCTTTCCTCATTGCCTATCACTCTCGAAGGTAAGACCATTCAAGTTGAAGTAGAAGTTTTCGATGCTCCCTTAGATTATAATCTTCTTCTTGGTCGTAGCTGGGTAGATTCCATGCGAGCTGTGGTGTCCACACTTTTCTGTGTCGTATGATTTCCTCACCAGGGAAAAGTTGTTACAGTTGATCAACTTGCCTTCTTTAATTCCGATACTCGCACTGGAAATGTGTCATTTATAGCTAAAACCCCAGAGGGTTACGAGAATGTTGGAGTCGGTCTCTTAAAAGACTCTTCGTTAATGGGTACTTTTCCCATACCACCACCACCCGATATTCTACGCCCGTTAGTTGCTTCGATTAATATGATCTCCGATGTTCCTTATGAACTTCCGGTGTCCTTTGACCCTTGGATAGTCCCTGATTCAAGAGATCATTCTCGTTTCGGCGACGTCATGCCGTTAAGTCTGGTCGAGTCTGCTTATCATGCGATTCAATCGGCAACACTTTCTGCACTCTCTCTTGAGGAGTTGTCTCCTGATCCTTTCCGTGTAGTCTTTCCCACTGACGAGATGATTATGTCCATCATGGCTGACACACCGTGGGACGATGGGCATCATCGTTCCATACTATTTCTGGAACAATACACTCTGGAAAACTATCAGCGGATTTTGACTCTGTCGACCGTTGTTGTCATAACGACCATTCCCGGATCTTCACGTGATGTGTTTGCGGAAGGGAACCTCAGTAATATTTCTCCCACGATACCTATTGATATTTTAGTTAAACCTGGGATAGTTGAAAATGTTCACATTCGAACTTCGTGTACTCCAGAGGAAATTATTACCTATACTGCTTTGTTCAAGGAAGTTCGTGATATTTTTGCCTGGAGTTACGAAGAGATGCCAGGTATCGACTCGTCTATCATTGTGCATGAGATAAAAACGTACCCTGGAGTTAAACCAGTATGGCAGCGCCTCCGTCCTGTCCATCCACCTAAAGCGGCAGATATAAAACTCGAAGTTGAAAAACTTCTTAAAGACGGTTTTATTTATCCCGTGGCTTTGACAGAATGGGTTTCCAACCCTGTACCGATTGATAAGAAAGGTGGTAGTATACGTGTTTGTGTCGATTATCAGGATATTAACAAAGCCTGTCCGAAGGACAACTTTCTGACCCCTTTCGTCGACCAGATAGTCGATGACTGTGCCGATAGTGAAATCTTTTCCCTCATGGATGGATTTTCTGGCTATAATCAGATTAACATCACTCCTGAGGACCAACATAAAATGACTTTTATTTGTCCTTGGGGTACTTTCGCCTACAGAAAACTTCCCTTCGGTCTTAAGAACACAGGTGCAACGTTTCAACGTGCCATGTCTTATGCATTTCACGATATAAAACATATCGTTCAACCTTATTTGGACGATTTGCCAGCTCATTCTTTACGCCGAGTCGATCACCCTAATCACCTTCGAGCAATTTTCATTCGTTGTTGGTTTTATCGCATTCGTCTAAATCCTCATAAGTGCATCTTTTGCGTAGAGTCTGACCGTCTTCTCGGTTTCATTGTTTCCCGTCAGGGAATCCGGGTAGATCCTATTAAGGTTGAGGCAATTCTCAATCTTCCTCCTTGTTAAGGTCCTAACCCGCACATAGGTAGATCAATGTATTCGGATGTAATAAAGGTCAATATTAATAAGACCTTTCAATAAAATAGAATAAGGCGGATGTAAGAA
>JZKD02S2102874.1:356590-371369 GCA_000966675.3 Picea glauca | reverse complement strand
CATATGTTGATTCTAGTATTGATTACTTTTGCGCATAAAAGATTCTCTGTAGACGAATGATGGTTTAAGGGTGAATGATCGCGTGCATTGATTATACAAAGGTGGATTTCTTATAATTTAGACTACCTATGAGCAATGAAATTATGATGCAATGAAAGAATGTTGAATAGTAATCTTTGCACGTAATGGAAGTAATGTGAATGATGGATTGATTGATTTTAGTGTGCAACTTAATTTATTTAATAATTACTTGTTCCTTGTCATATTATCGCTAGGTGTGAATGAACTTGTGTGTAGTTACATAGTCTCCTTAAAAGGTTAGATGAGTAATTACCCTTTGTCGTTGATTAAGTTGCGATTTAAATTTTGAGATTTCTTGCGCATTGGAATACTGAGGGATGTACACTGATTCGGTTAATAGGTTATTGGCGTGCAATGAATTTGATGACGTCTGATTCGTCATGTGATTAGTTTTCCTTTGTGCATTGAGTTAGAATTGATGTACACCTTTGCGCCATGAACTTAAGGTTGACTTTTACCCGTGCACTAGGGTTATGTGGACGCATGTTAGTTACAGGAATAGTTTAGTCATGCGCTATAGATTAAAGTCGATTATGACATGCGTTGACTTATTTCATTGCTCGTTGGAGTTAGTAACTGGGATTTTGTGATGGTGTGATGGTGTTATGGATCTAGTCATGGTTAGAGGATGCTAGGAAGGTTCATGATGTGGTGCCAGGGGAGGAGGCACAACGCCTCCTGTAGCACCCACGCAAGATGGGCCCAACCCCCAAGGAGAAGAACATGTCTTGATCATGAGAAAATTGTCGGATGGGATGCTTTGGGTCTGATAAGGGGCTTCCAGGGATTTGACAGAGGCTTGGAAAAACCATCTGAACTAAGATAAGGCCAGGGTGCCTTTACCCCTGAGGGTCCACAATGCACCTCAGTCAATACTGGTAGTATACACGGGGAACTCTAGAAGATTAGGTTCCCGCGTTCACGAGTGCCACAGACGGTTTAGTCGTCGAGGCATGGCTGTAGATCAAGGCGAGGTGCTTCGTTATTCACGGTTGTGATCTCCAGGACGAAGGTTTACTTAGGTGCTCTTCAGCTAAGAAGGAGAACTCTTCTATGGAGGAAGATGCTCCTACCTCAACTAAACATGGTCGTCGAAGCCTTGTTAGGGGAATAGTTTGAGGAACGGTTCCGGGAGAGGTAATTGTCAGAGGAATCAGTTGAGCGCTATGTCGATGAGTTTAGTGCCTTGCAGAAGGGTGGTCTTGTGGTGTTGGATTATAAGACCGGATTTATGGAGCTACTTTGGTATGCCTCACATTTGAAGACGAATAAGTTGGAGATCAACAAGTTGTGACCGACCTTAACTTCAGGTTTTGTACAAAGGTGAGGATCTAAATGCCTCGGACGTTGCACGATGCAATCCAGTAGGCCTCTTAGATGCGGGAGTCAAGGTAGGACTCCTACAAGACTGTATCGACTAATGATATCTGGTGCACAACAACATCAGATGCTAACTAGACAAGACATCCTGGTATCAAGATACGTCTATAGAACCCTTCTTCATGACACCATGATGATAGGCTCCTCAGTAGGGAACCCTACTATAGGGTACCACCTCTTCAGCAACAACAACAGTTGGGCATGTTCAGCAGAACAGAACATGGTTTCTGGATGGTAGGCCAAAAAATACTACTTCAGGGACCTAGAGTACTAGATCAAAGACCAGATGTTGGACATGTGGAGAGCCACATTACTAGCGCGACTGTCTAGTTGAGAGGGACAAAGTGGCCAAGTCAACAGGACACACTACCATTGTGAATATGGGCAAGGCCCATAGGATTTATGACTGCGGGGAATAACTACCAGGCAGAGCACCAGTCCATTGTGCTCGAGGCATTAGGTACCATCGCCAACCAAACTTCTAGTGTTTGTTAGAACACGGGGAGACAAAGAGCTATATTCCTAGTACCACGCTAAAGGGATTTAGGTGAAGGCATTCGACAATACGAGATTAGATTCGTCGAAGCAACTTCTGGTGTCAACCGGATGGTTGAAGGAAGGGGTTGAACTGTCTCTTTAACCTAGCGATTAGTGTAGCGAAGTCTGACCTAAACATCGTGATTTTAAGATCTTATGACGATGTGGTTAGTATGGACTGGTCGGAATCACATGATGCGATACTCAATGGTAAGATGAGGTGGTTAAGTTGGACCGACAATGAAGGAGATAGTATTTTGATTGTAGAAAGAAAATGAGGAGTATCCTTGAGGTTCATTTCTTCCCTACAACTACAAGAGAGCATGTGCAATGATGCAAGTTTATATGCATACTTAGTGCCAAACGTCAAGGGCATGGCGAAAGGATTAGCAAACCTTCCGTTAGTACGAGAGTTTGCAGACGTGATTCCCAGAATAATTACCAGGTGTGTCGCCCGAAGGTAGGATGGATTGTATGATCGACCTAAACCTGGAACTAAACTTATGGCAAGAAGGCCTTATCAGATGTCAAGCCCTGACTTACAAGAGTTTAAAGTGAAACTGAAGGAGTTGTTGGACCTAGGACTTATACATCTAAGTGTATTTCCTTGGAGTGCTCCTGTTAATTACTTACAAAATAAGGATGGGTCATGGAGACTTTGCTTGACTACTATCGAGTATTCCTTGATGACATTTTGATTTTCCTCAGATGATGAAAGATCAAGATGATTTTTTTTTCTCTTGGGGATTCATTTCTTAGGGCATTTTATCTCCAATGAAGGCATCGATGTGGATCTAACGAAGGTATAGGCTATTTGGAGTGGCCTATGCCGAAGAATTTCCTATAAGTGCATAGTTTCATGGGTTTAACAGGATATTATTGACGGTTTGTCGAGGGTTCTTCGGAGATAGCAAATACGATTACGGAATTGCGGAAGAAGAACAAGAAGTTTGTGTGGACTAAGAAATTAACAGAAGCATTTCGAAGGCTCAAGGAGTTGTTGACGATAGTGCCAATACTAAAAGTCCCTGGCGTGGGCAAGGGCTTCTTGGTATGTACTAACACATCTAAGGAAGGCTTAGATGAAGTCTTGAGGCAATATGGTCGAGTGATCACTTACCTCTCAAGGAAGTTAAGGAAGCTTGAGGAGAACTACGGATGCACGGTTTGGAGTTGTTAGCCATCATGTATGCCCTAGAAGTGTGGAGACACTACCTGATTTGGACATAAATTCGAATTAAAAACTGACCATTATGGTTTACAACACCTTTTTACACAAAATGACTTGAACGCATGACAAAGCCGTTGGTCAGAACTTTTTATCAATTACAATTTTGAGATTTCCTACTTAAAAGGAACAATGAACAAAGTGGCAGACGCGTTGAGTTGGAGACAACACATATTTTTAGAGATACCTCTTCAACGAATCTACGTGAAAGGATTGTAACTACAACATGACGCTGACTAGTATAAGTAGGGTAAGGAATTTTTTTAGGAAAGACACCATGTTGGTACAAAAATTCAGGGATATACTATGGACAATGAAGAACAATTGAGATAATAACTTGATTTACTTACAACCCAAAAATGAATTGAGAAGTTTTGATCTTATGCGAAGCTCATAGAGCAATGTACATGGCTCTTCTAGGAGTCATGAAGATGAGGACAGACCTTAGTCCCTTATTCTTCTGGAAGGGATAAAGGAGGACATCTTCAACTGTGTGGCGAGATGTCTAGAAGGTCGGCAGGTGACGACTGAATGTAGACATCCGACAATATTACTACAATCACACGCTTTTATTGAATCTAAATGGGAAGTCATTTCGATGGAATTTATTGTTGGGATTGTCGTTAATGTCAAGGAGGCACAAATCGATTGTTGTGACAGTTGACACTCTGATGAAGAGTTCAAATTTTGTCCCTGTGCGTATGACGCATTAGGCGCCAGGTATAGCTAGAGTTTATATTAGGAAGATTTGATACTGTGATATGTACCAAAGAAATCATATCTGATATGGGATTCAATGTTTGCAAGATGATTTTGTATGAGTTTCCCAAGAGGCCTTGGGAAAACCACTAAACTTTAGTACAACATGTCCTTGAGATATGTTAGCACTCTGTAATTTCCAAGGATGAGGAAGAAATTGATAGAGGTAACCACAAACCTCTTTGGAGTCCATGATCTATCCCTCCAAGACTCATAGAGGGATCTCTCTGTATGATATAACTTTGTTTGGATTGAGTATTTGTAATATACCAGATATAAAAAGTATGCAGAACAAAAAATAATTCTAGAAATGGTAGAATAATAGTAATATAACCATAACAATCACCACAATAACACTAACATGATATAAGAATAACAATAGAAATAATACTTTGATTCTGAGAGCAATGTTCATGGGCCTCTTCGAGGGGGAAACCTCCAGTCGAGCAGAGCTCTATTAAAATAATCGCCAAGCTAGGGTTCTCATACCCTCGACTCCTATTTATACTAAATATGTCTAACAAAAGAAGCATCTAGAGGAAGATCCTTCTAGAAGCGGAGGCTTCTATTAGGTCTTCTTACATTCGACTTATTCTATTTTATTCGACTTATTCGAATATATTTTTCTACCTATGTGTGGGTTAGGACCCTAACATGTCCTCCCCCTTAAAAACAACCTTGTCCTCAAGGATTGATATGTGGAAATTGTTGTAGAATGGTAGCTGGTTCCCAAGTGGCATCTGCTGGATTTGTATCTTTCCACTAGACTAACACTTCCTTGATGGTTCTATGATGCAGGTGATGCTCACGCTAGTCCGAAACTATTTGTGGTTGTAGCCAAATGGATCCTTCTTCGGCTAACTCGGGAAGGTTGGTTTGAATTTGACACTTAGTTCCAGTCACCTTCTTTA
Organism: Picea glauca; assembly: GCA_000966675.3. Lineage (NCBI taxonomy): Eukaryota > Viridiplantae > Streptophyta > Pinopsida > Pinales > Pinaceae > Picea > Picea glauca. Next base: position 366,473 of record JZKD02S2102874.1, on the reverse strand, counting down.
AGCATGAAACATGAAAAATAAGATGTAGCTTCGAATGACTGGGCAAAGCTAATTGATAGGCTACTTGTCCCACACGATTGAGGATGGTATAAGGACCATAAAATTTGGGCACTAGCTTCTTACAATGCTCGGCCTTGAGGGAAGTTTGCTTGTAAGGTTGCAGTCGAAGAAACACTTGATCCCCTTCTGCAAATTGACGTTCAGAGTGACCTTGATCTTCTTGTTGCTTCATGTGATTACGTGCCATGACCAAATTCTCTTTGAGGGTACGAAGAATAGCCTCTCGAACTGTAAGTGTTTGGTCAACCACCTGGACCTTCAAGACACTAGGTAAGTATGAGAAAAATGAAGGTGGATTCTATCCATATACTGCTTCAAAAGGAGTCATGCGTGTAGCTGTATGGTATGAAGTGTTGTACCACCATTTAGGTAGGGGTAACCATTGAGCCCATTGATTTTGATTTTCCAAGGCTAAACACCTCAAATATGTTTCCAAACACTTGTTGACAACTTTCGTTTGACCATCAGTTTGGGGATGATAAGATGTGCTTAGATGCAATTGGGTGCCTTGTAGCTTGAACAATTCTTGCCAAAAATTTCTTGTGAAAGTTGGGTCGCAATCAGAAACAATAGAGTGCGGCATGCCATGAAGCTTGAAGACCCGATCCATGAAACTTTGAGCCACCGTGGATGCTGTAAACGAGTGTTGAAGAGAGTAGAAATGAGCATACTTGGAAAGGCGATCAACAACCACCATGATGACTAATTTATTTCCTGATTTGGGTAAGCTTGTAATAAAATCCATAAAGATATCCTTCCAAATAGTAGGTGGAATCGGAAGTGGTTTTAGTGTGCCCGGATATTTTACTGTTTCCCGCTTGTTGCATTGACACACATCACATTCAACAAAAAAATTACGAATGTCCTATTTCATACCATCCTAGAAAAAAGAACATTTGACCCTGTCATAGGTTTTGGTGAACCCAGAGTGCCCCGCTGTGGGTGTAGCATGAAGCTCAAAAAGTACTGTGGATTTAAGCTTTGATTGTTTACTTAAATACAAAAAGACTTTGTATCAAAGCTCATCATGGATCCAAGAGTATTCTGGGGAAGCTGGAGCATTGGACTGCAATTGTTGGATCAAATGCGAACTTTTAGGATCCTGTAGCCATTCCTAGCGAACGTCTTGGAGCCAGTCTGGCACAATGAAGTAAAGAGAAAAAAGGGATCCTTCATCTTCATATTTTTGGGAAAGTGCATCCTCGACCACATTGTCTTTGCCTTTCTTGTAAATGATCTCATAATCATATCCAAAGAGCTTAGTCACCCACTTTTGTTGCTCCAGGGAGGAAATGCATTGTTCCAGAAAATACTTGAGGCTTTGATGGTCTGTCTTAATTTGGAAATGTTTCCCCAATAGATAAGGGTGCCACAGATCAACGACATGCAGAATAGTCAACATTTCCTTTTCATAGATTGATTTGTCTATATTTCTTTCAGATAGTTTCTTGCTGGTAAAGGCCAAAGGCCGACTCTCTTGCATAAGGACAACACCAGTTGCTTTCGCTGAGGCATCACATTCCAAGACAAAGGTATTTGTGAAATTAGGAAGGGCCGGGACTAGAGTGGTGCACATGGCCATCTTCAAGGTTTGTAAATCTTGAGCAATGGTTGGAGTCCAAGTGAAAGAGTTCTTTTTTAGGAGAACAGTGAGAGGTGTTGCAATCTTTCCATAATTCTTAACAAACTTTCAGTAATAACCTGTTAATCCCAAAAATCCACACAAGCTTTTGAGATTCTTTGGGTGAGGCCATTCTTGCATAGCTTCAATTTTTTTAGGATCCACCCTGAAGCCATCCTTGCCAACCAGATGACCCAAGTATTCTACTTCTGAGGCGGCAAAAGCACATTTATACTGTTTCAGGAAAAGTTGATGCTGAGAGAGTAGATGGAGAACTCGATCCACATGGGCAAGATGGTCTGTCCAGGTTTTTCTATAGATGAGGATATCATCAACGAAAACTAAGACAAAATGACAGAGAAAAGGACGGAAGACATGATTCATGAGGCTTTGGAAGGTGGAGGGGGCATTACACAAGCCAAAGGGCATGAACAAAAACTCATAGTGGCCCTCATGAGTTCTAAAGGCAGTCTTGGGAATGTCTTCCTCTTTCATACATATCTGGTGGTAGCCTGAATGAAGATCAAGTTTAGTAAAGAATTGGGCGCCACTCAATTCATCCAGGAGGTCATCAATGATAGAAATGGGGAATTTGTCTTTCATGGTAAGTTTGTTGAGGGCACGGAAGTCAGGACACATTTGCCAAGAACCTTCTTTCTTTAGGACCATGACCACAAGAGAAGATTAGGGGCTCGTACTAGGGCGGATAACAGTTGTGTTAAGGAGTTCCTAGATCATTTTCTCAATTTCATTTTTTTGTGAAAATGGGTGACGATAGAGATGGATATTGGGAGGAAGGCTTCCGGGTGCAAGGGGAATGGAATGATCATAAACACCACGGGAGGGAGGGAGTACCTGAGGAGTGGAAAATACCACTTGATGTTTGGAAAGGATGGCTTGGAGGTCTTGCAACATCGAGGGTGTCTCTGTTGCTTGTATGGCATGGAGTTGGGAAATAACACCATAATGACCTTTTTTGAGCAGCTTTTCCATGCGATGGGAACTAATGACCTCATGGGAACCGACAGTGATGCCTTGGAGCTTATATTGGTGGCCCTCGTGGTCAAGTTGCATGGTTAATTCCTTAAAATCCATGAGAATGGGGCCCAAAGTCCTTAGCCAGTCTGCACCCAACACAATGTCACAACTACCCATGTCGATAGAAAACATATGAGATTTCAAGTGGTAGTCACCAATTTGGAGATGCACATTTTCACAACGCCCTCCAGATTTCATTGATCCACCATTGACAATCATGATTTGGAAATCATTGATGGCATGTATGTAGCAATGAGTTTCTTGGGCAATGCTGTGATGAATAAAATTATGGGTGCTTCCACTATCAACCAGAATGATGACCTTCCGATGCTTGATGTAACCGATTAGCTTGAGGGTTTGGGGAGATGAGAAGTCAGTGAGAGAATTGAGGGAAATGATCGGTTCTACTTCAGGAGGGGTTATGTCAGTGGTTTCAGCTGACTCAGACATAAGGGGAGTTTCAACATCCTCTTCCAAAATATCCTCGAAGATGGCCATAAAAAGATTTTGTTCTTTACACTTGTGGCCTGGGAAATATTTTTCATCACAATTATAACAAAGGCCTTTGAGTTGGCATTCAACCATTTCAACTTTGGTCAATTTTTGGATCTTTAGTGGAGTGGAGGGAGTAGTGGGATTTACTGGTTTAGGGAGAGGGATAAAGGAGGGTTTTCGGTTTTGAGAGGATACAAATTGTTGTTCTTCTTTAGCTCTTTTAGTAGCCTCCACCCAAATCTGAGGCCGATCCATGACGACATGGGCCTGAAGCTCATCCTTGAGGCCACTGATAAAACACTCTCGGAAAAAGGCATCAGACATGCCCTATGTCCGAAAATCCAAACGCTCAAAGGAAGCTATAAAGTCTTCCAATGTTCTTGATTGTTTCAACTTTGTCAAACATCCCAAATGGTTGGTGTCAATGTCAAAGTGTTCATAAAGATGTGCCACAAAGTGTGTCCAAGCAATATACCCTTGACGAGAAGTTTTTCTCCATTGCCACCATTGCCAACGTTCTTGATCTAGATGGAGAACACCATACTGGAGTTTGGTCAAGTCATTTGTAATGTTGTACAAAGAGAAATAATGTTCCATTTGGGTTACCCAACCAGTGGAGTCTGAGGCATCAAATTTGGTCACATCAAGCCGTGGAAGGCGTAGGTCACGTTGAAAGTGATGGTGCTGAAAGTTATGGGAATGAGAGGAATGTTCACCTTCAATATGTGGGGGTGAGTCAGGGTGTAGGGATATGAAGCTTGGTGCAGAGTTACGAAAAGACATATTCAAGATGGGTGGTTAGGTCTTGTTTGATTTCATCGATTGAGGAATGCATGGTTGTATTGATGGCGACAACATTGGCACTGAGTTGTTTTACTTCTTGTTGGGTCTCAGTGAGACTAGATTGCAAGGTATTGAAGCGATCTTCCAAGTCTTGGCTACATGTATGCGCCATGAGGACGAGGGAACCGAAAAGGGGCAGGTGGGGTCAATTTGTTTTCCGAAAAATGATATGTATGAATGTGATAAGGTCAAAGAGATGAATCCAATGGAATAGGTCTCAAATAATGGTGATGAATACTGCAATGATGAAATGCCCAAATTCTTAACCAGGAAGAAATGTGTAGTTACTTGGCAACCCGAACACATTTGCACGATAGTAGATCTTGTTTGTTTTGATTTGTTTATGTTGTTGTCCCCAAGGGTTTTACAGATAAGGGTTTTCCCTGTGCTATAGCTCTCTAATATACATGCGGGGTCCAATAGTATTACTCGACCCAATATCTTAGGGAACTAACTAAGGAGGATAGACCATACCCTTATCCATACTACCCGACTACCCAAGTACTAGAGATTATCTTCCCGAGTGTTGTTCTCGGTGGCACTATAGTATTCAGGCAACCGATCAGTTTATCTAAAGAGGGCTTCAGGAAATCTAGGTTGATCCGTACATAGGTGTTGTCTGATGCACTACCACTCGAAGGGGTACCAACAGGGGTTACAAGGGTGGCCAACAGATGTGTTCTTAAGAACCACTTGTATTTCCTACGTGTATAAATCCCTCAACCGTGGGTTTATGTGCATAATGACAGATCTCTGCGGCTTAAAGATGTTGGAATACATCTCTACCCTAAAAAAAAATTACCCACAATTTCTGCCAAGGAAAGTGCTCTGATACCACTTGTAATATACTAGATATAAAATGTATGAAGAACATAAAATAATGGTAGAAATGGCGGAATAATAGTAATATAACCAGAACAATCACCGCAATAACACTGAAATGATATAAGAATAACAACAAAAATAACACTTTGATTCTAAGAACAATGTTCACGGGCCTCTTCGAGGGGGAAACCTCCAGTCGAGAAGAGCTCTATTACAATAATCTCCAAGCTAGGGTTCTCATACCCTCGACTCCTATTTATACTAAATATGTCTATCAAAATAAGCATCTAGAGGAAGATCCTTCTAGAAGCGGAAGCTTCTATTAGGTCTTCTTACATTCGACTTATTCTATTTTATTGCAAGGCCTTATTAATATTGACCTTTATTACATCCAAATATATTGTTCTACCTATGTGTGGGTTAGGACCCTAACAGTATTAGGCTAGTTATGAGAGTAGAAGGTTTGTTTTTTGAGTTTTTGGTTGGGACAACAAAAGAGGGCCATTGGGAAAAATGGAGTAAAAAAGTTTGAGGTGATCAATGGAGGAATAACTGAGATCATTATGTAACAAGGCAAGGTAATCATGTTAATGGATCCTTTTAGTTTATGGGATGGAAAAAGAGGAACAAATTAGGGTTCACTTCAAATGCAGAGAAATGCTATCTGAATTCTACATTCAAACTTCAGAAGAAAAACATAAATATTGTTTAAATCCAGTACAGGGTGTTTGAAACAAATCCTGAACATAATCTTCTTATAAAAAATAAAGAAAGATAACAAAATGTGAAACCATAGAGAAAATAGATTACATAAAGGAACACTTCACCACATAACAATGACACAGGAATCTTGAAGCATAAATGTATTTGTATTCATCAAAAAGAGTCACTTGAAACCATTCTGACAGTCTTTACAATGAATGGTAATTTTTCAATACCATTTCTCCCTTTAGGTCCAACCACTATTCCATATTGCATTCTATATTTTATAATTTTACCATTACATTCAGATCCTACAAACTAGGGGATCAAATCCCCACCTTAACTGTTTCTAGATATTTATCCAAATACCTAATTAATGTTCTGTCAAAATAGAGATTTGATCTCTTTCAAAATAATGCCAAATATCTTGAAACTATTACAATATATTCGTTTTTTACCACTGAAAGGGTAAAAATAGCAAAGATTGCTTGCTCATTCATATCCTAACATTTTGGAGGTTACAACAAAATCCCAAAATATAGGAAAAACTTTGATTTTCTTTAATGACCAAATATGGTTCGATCTTAGTTTGACAACAACATATTGAGGACAAGTCATAACTGAAAAATCGATCTGGAAGATTTTGAGATAATTGGAGGATCCATTTGCCTTGATCTGAGGAGATATTTGTGGTTTCAGTTCATAACAGAACTTTTGATAGCTAACAAGGTCAAAACAAAGTGCATTTAGCTGTCGATTTTCTGGGAACAATTTTCAGCAGCTAATTATGGATTTTGAAATGGTTCTTAGCTGGAGAAACCTGTAACTACTCCCGAACTTAGTCAAAATTGGTTGAGTTGTCCATTGACCCTGCTTCTTCTATTATAACCACTTCATTTGAAATCAAGGGCATCTTCAACTAGAGTATCAAGCCTAAGGTGAGCTTTGAGTTTTAGATTTTTGTGAACAAGTTTAAACTTCAACACTTTATTCGAGTCTTGCAGTCTGCTATTATGTTTGCAAAGCTTCTTGTTCATGTTATTTACAGTTTCATACTTGATGGATAAATGATCCAATGTAGAATCAATTTTGATAGATCACTGTCTAAGAGTCCCATTCTCCTTCTTCAGAAGTCTCTCTAACACCTTTAACTCAACAATTTCTTCTTTCACTTTCTGGACCTTAGGTTTTTTTTTAACCTTCTTCTTTGATGGTGTTCCAGCTTCTTCAGGGGTTTCCATTTCTACATATGATGGATTTGTTTCCATTTCTGTAGCTAATGGATTTGAATTAGAATCTGAATATGGAAGATTTAGGACATTTTGCGTTGTAGTTTTCCCTTGATCCTTTGCCTTCTTCCCAAACTCTAGCTTGCTCTTTGTTTTCTTTGATTTTGATGGAGAAACCTTTGAGGAATTTTCTATAGGTGACAATGCTCTTCTCTTCCTTTTACTGGTTTTTGGGGAAGTTGATTTCTGAGAGGGAATTCCTCCTTTCTTTGGTTGAACTTCTTTCCCAAATTCTCCCCAAAACAAGAGATAGTCCCAAGTCTTGTTCCTTATGCTGAGCTCTTCTAAAAATATCAATTTGATCATCCCATGATGAAATAGACTGCTACTAGCTTTTTAAGGCTTGGCCTAAACTTTAGAAGCCATCTTGGTGTTGGGTCACATATTTGTCCATATTTTCATCATCTATATACATCCTTTCCATCCCTTCTTCGTCCTATTATCGTTCGTTTATCATTCCATTTTCCATACATTTGCTACAACTGCTCATAAAATGACATATTATGTGTTATGCTTTAGTGGTTAATAATGATTATTCATTCTTCATTTTTAATGAATTAAAAACTATTATGCATGATTTTTCTGATGATGGTTTGACGAGTGATTTTGTGTAGAAATAGTTGTAGTAGTCAAGGTTCCAACCTCCAAGTGGCACATGTGAGTTCCAGCTCGTGGTTAACTGTGTTCAGTGAAAAACGTGGCAGATAAGGAGAGTCAAATTTGCGTGGAATATTGTGAGAAGACGAGGATGAATCTCAAAATTCCAAGACATGGGTTGCTTTTCAGAATGGGCCCAATTGAGTTGAATGTGAGTCGTTTTCCAATTGGAGCTATGGTTTGAGAGAAATCAATGGTTCTTTAAAAGGGTATTTTTCCAGATTTACAGTTGTGGCCGGTTCTCTAAACTTAGCAATTTGTTTGAGAAACCTAGGGATTTGGGGATTTGATTTGTATAAATAAGGCCTCTTCAATAAGGAGATGTCAGTCATGAGATTATATAGAATTTATTTGTAAGAAAGTGCTGAACTTATGTAATTTTTGAGTTTTCTTCAATAATACAAAGGAGCTGATGGATCTGCAATTATGTGCAACTTTCTAATGATCTTGTAAATCTTTTGGCCACGCATGCTAGGTGAGGTAGGGCCCCCTCAATCTGGTATGTGTTGGTTGTATTCATTTATTTGTATATTTCTTTTCATTGTCTTAATTTATCTTGGTTTATGATTAATTGATCATTGCTTACAATTGTGTGTTGTTTATTAGATTGTTGTTACAGTTAGATTCAATTCATGTTGTTGTTACTCCATTTTGTTAATACTCCTTTAATTCATTTAAGAGTGTGGTAGTGATTTTATTTCAGTTGAGTGTATTTTCAAACAAGAGCGGATTTGACTGATTTTAAGTTATGTGTTTTATTTTATTAAATAGATAATATTGTTATTTGGAATTTGTTTCTTGCATATATTGTGCATGGTAACTTTGAATTAAAAGACTTCCTCGGGTTGGAAAATTAAATAGTTGGGCAAATACTACAATGCAATTAATTCAACATTAGTTCATCCCAATGTAACGATTGTCGTTCCCTTGTTACGATTGTTGTTCCCTTTATAGGAAGTGTCGTTCATTTTAATAGAACAACTGTCGTTCCCTTGTTACAATTGTTTTTCCCTTTACAGGAAGTGTCGTTCATTTGAATAGAACAACTGTCGTTCCCTTTATGATTGTTGTTCCTTTACAGGTGTTTCATCTCTGGAGGCTGGGTATTGAAAACAGATGGTAAGAACCTATGTGGGAAACAAGTAAAATGATTGTGCCAGCCCCTACCTTTGGCTGATGCATAGAGGTTGTTTTTAGGACATATTTAGAGCCCAACATTTTGGTGTCATTGTTGGGGAAGTTATCAAGGGCGCACAAGTCCAACTGAGATTGCTTTTTTAGTTGCATGTTCTTGACTTCGAGGTGAACGGCCAGGACTCGTAGGTTTCTTGATTGTTTCTTTATTTGCATTTAGTTTTTAGTTTTTTATCATAAATCTTATAATTTCTCTTAGCGATGATGTAAGAACCACCCATCCTACTCACAAGTTGACAGGAACATTTGAAGAAGGAGCCTTGAGATAGCACATGAAGAATCCAACAAAAAGATGGCAGTTAAGAAGGAGACAAAAGTTGTTACCTTTGAATTCCCCATCAAAGATCTTGAAGGAGTGGTACAAATGAAAAGCATTTCCCCCATCCAATCTACCAAATTTTCATGGTTTGGCAAATGAAGACCTTGATGCATTCTTATTTCAATTTGAAGTACTTTGTAGAGGTTATGGTTATTTTAATAATGATCAAAAGTTCAATTTTTTTCCTCTTACTCTAAAAGGAACATCCCTCTGATCGTTCATGAGCCTCAGTGGGAATTCTATACAAACTTGGGAAGACATGAAATATGTATTCTTGCAAAGGTACAAAGATTATTGCAGGGTCAGTGACGATATCTTTGGAATGACACAAGGAGAAGAAGAGAGTTTAGAAGAATATGTGGAGCGCTTTCAATACAACCTTCAAAGATTCAAACAAAAACAGTTGGGAAAAGAGACCTTGAAAACACTCGTACTCAAAGGAATCCATGATGAATGTTTAGAAATATTAAATTTGGTGGGAACAGGTGATGTATTTCAACTACCATATGATGATATTTGTGAGTTATGAAGAAGGTATTCAAGAGGGAAATTCAAGACTGGTAAGAATTCTAGTGAGCCTTCTTCTCAATCTTTTAAATCTGCTGCAAAAACAAGAGTTATAAGAGCTGAAATTAGTAATTCAATTGAATTTTTTAAAGGTGATATCATTAGCTCATTAAATTCACAATTGGATATTTTGAAGGATAAGAAGAAATAGGAGGAACCCGAAGAAATAGTTTGTCCTCGGTGCCCGAAGAAACATCTTGCAATGGATTTTCCTTTGGCTAGTCTCATAATTTGTGGCATATGTGACTTGAGTCATTCAACGGATTGTTGCCC
>JZKD02S2102874.1:342676-353440 GCA_000966675.3 Picea glauca | reverse complement strand
ATCCATTACCATATCAACCTTCACCTCATGCACTCCCAACACCCAAGTCAAATCCTTCCCTACATCTCCTAACATGCAAGCATGAACAATTGATTTGTTGTTGCCACATAAGAACTAGAGTAGAGAAAGGAAGAATATCATGATGTCCATTTTTATACAAGCACGTTAAAATTCAGAGGTATGGTTTCTTTGGTTCATTTCCATGATGTATTCATTCATCTCATGGGTCTCCAATTATCTTTTCTAGCCTTTTGACTCGCAATTGAAGCAATGTCTCCACCCAAAATTTAAAAAGAAATTTTTGTAGTGGCTTATTTCAGAGGCACCTTTCCCACAGTTATTGCAAGCAATAGAAGAAGCTTATGCTGCCATACAACAAATAAAAAATCACTTTGAATCATTATCTTTGGCATACAAAAACAATCATTAGTTTCCGCCCATGGTTTCATATTCAACCATCTATTCTCAACATCATAATGTTATTGTTGAAATCTTAGAAAGTGAAGGTATATCCAAGGCAAATTCAGATCTCCATTGTGTACTCAGATTTTAGCATGCTACTACAGTCTAGCATGAAATCTATGGCAGAAAGTTGGGTCACCATTGGTAGATATGGCAACAAATTTACTTAGGTGTTGGGAAAACTTATTGGAATTTCCAGATTTTGTCATTGGTTGGCTACATTTTTTTTATGAGTTATCTTCATTAGATGAAGAATGGAACAGCTACTATGCATGCCCAAGAATCTATTTGAATAAGGAAGTTGACTATCCACAAGAACCTACAGTAAAAGAAACTATTGTAGAAGCCATTTTCTTTTAAACACATGGGTAGAAATACAGAGGTATGTGGTTCATTTTTTTGGTTCATGATACACTGATGCATGTATTGATTCTAAAATTCTAAGAACTTCATAATGATGGTAAAATCTTTGGTCCTTACAATCTTACTGTTATGAATTTTCATGGAAAATAAGTCTTGTTATCAATGATGAAAACCTGTGAGGTAACCTACAAACAAAGCAAGTTGTTTTGAGATCTGGAATCCCATGATTACAGGGCTGCAATCCCCATAAGTGAAAATGAGATTATTGGAGGGTATATTATATGGTATGTGGATTGTCAAATACATATGGTTAAGCATTTGATGGTAAACACATGACATGGCCAACTGAATCACATTATGAGATACATTTGATGGATTTCCAAGATTGGAGGATTGGTATTCAAGCATTGATAAGGTATTTACAACCAACAGTAAAATATAATCCTGTACTAATCATTTTGTAGCAAGCTCATGACTAGATTCAAGGTTTGCAGATTCTTTTCCCATTAAAAATGTTTCCTTGAAGTACAACAAAAATTATTGAGGGAATTTAATGGTGATTGTGTTGTATACATAAGCAAGGGGTACTCAGAGATGATTGTCTTCTTACGCATTAGTTTTCTGCAGAGGATCTCTTTTGAGATTGTGTTTAAGTTTGATTTCATAGTGCAACATGAGGACATGCTATACAATCAGTGTGGGGCAGAAGAGGGGTTACTATGCATGATGGTTTGTTCTCTCATTTTCCATTCATATTTATTTTTCTCATGCATGTTATTTTCTACAAAAAGTGCATAAATTGATTTGGGCATATCTTCCAAATGACGAACTGGGTTGTCATGATTTTTGGTATGATGAAGCATGGGATTAGTCTAAATATGCCTACAAAATCCACTTTGTACTTTGTAAAAAAAATGTGGTGTTGTCAGAATTGTTTCAGGAGAGTTTCAATTACGAGGAGTTTCAACAACATGATATCTTGGGATTTGTGTAATGGATTGTTATGATTTTTGGCAAGAATGTGAATTAAATTGTGACATATAAAACTATCAAAATACCTTCTTCATATGAGTTGTGATTTTCATGAAAATCCATTGTATCAACAACATTCAAATGATTCTTTAACAACTTGGTTAATGCAATGTATTGAGTTGCATGAGGACATGCAACATTTTCAGTGTGGGGCAGATGTTGGGTCACATATTTGTCCATATTTTCATCATATATAGACATCCTTTCCATCCCTTCTTCTTACTATTATCGTTCATTTATCATTCCATTTTCCATACATTTGCTACAACTGCTCATAAACTGACATATTATTCCTGTTATGCCTTAGTGGTTAATAATGATTATTCTTCCTTCATTTTTAATGAATTAAAAACTATTATGCATGATTTTTCTGATGATGGTTTGACGAGTGATTTTGTGTAGCAATAGTTTTAGCAATCAAGGTTCCAACCTCCAAGTGGCAAATGTGAGTTCCAGCTTGTGGTTAACCGTTTTCAGTGAAAAACATGGCAGATAAGGAGAGACAAATTTGCACGGAATATTGTGAACAGATGAGGATGAATCTCAAAAATCCAAGCCATGGGTTTTGTTCCAAATGGGCCCAATTGAGTTCATCATGGTTCGTTTTCCAATTGGAGGTACGGTTTGAGAGAAATCGGTGGTTCTTTAAAAGGGTATTTTTCCAGATTTACAGTTGCGGCCGGTTCTCTAAACTTAGAAATTTGTTTGAGAAACCTAGGGATTTGGGGATTTGATTTGTATAAATAAGACCTCTTCAATCAAGAGAGGTCAGTCACGAGATTATATAGAATTTATTTTTAAGAAAGAGCTGAAGTTACGTAATTTTTGAGTTTTCTTCAATAATACAAAGGAGTTGATGGATCTGCAATTATGTGCAACTTTCTCTTGATCTTGTAAGTCTTTTGGCCACGCATGCTAGGTGAGGCAGGGCCCCCTCAATCTGGTATGTGTTGGTCTTATTCATTTATTTTCATTTTTCTTTTCATTGTCTTAATTTATCTTGGTTTATGATTAGTTGATCATTGCTTACAGTTGCGTGTTGTTTATTAGATTGTTGTTACAGTAATATTCAATTCCCGTTGTTGTTACTCCATTTTGTTAATACTCCTTTAATTTATGTAAGAGTGTGGTAGTGATTTTATTTCAACTGAGTGTATTTTCAAGCAAGAGCAGATTTGATTGATTTTAAGTTATGTGTTTTATTTTATTAAATAGATAATAGTGTTAGTTGGAATTTGTTTCTTGCATATATTGTGCATGGTAACTTTGAAATAAAAGACTTCCTCGGGTTGACAAATTAAATAGTTGGGAAAATACTACAATGCAATTAATTCAACATTAGTTCAACCCCATGAAATGACTGTTGTTCCCTTGTTACGATTGTTGTTCCCTTTACAGGAAGTGTCATTCATTTGAATAGAACAACTGTCGTTCCCTTGTTACGATTGATGTTCCCTTTAGAGGAAGTGTTGTTCATTTGAATAGAAAAACTATCGTTCCCTTTACGATTTCTATTCCTTTACAGGTGTTGCATATATGGAGGCTGGGTATTGAAAATGGAAGGTAAGAACCTATGTAGGAAACAAGTAAAATGCTTGTGCCAGAGCCTACCTTTGGTTGATGCATAGAGTTTGTTTTTAGGACATATTTAGAGCCCAACACTTGGTAAGACTCTTAAGAAGGTAAAAGGGCATATTTAGAGGTCTTTTACCTATGAAATGGAGGAGCAGTCTAAAGTGGTATAGGATGGTCCTTCCATATCTCCCCTCATAAGTGATGTAAACCTGAATCATCTTTAACAATGTTTGCCATTTCTCCTCCAAAGAGCTCCTAGGAATATCCTTTTGCCACTTCATATTTTGATGTTCTTCTTTGAGGAATGATCTGAAATCGATTTCCTTGATTGAGGTGGTATTAAACCGCCTTTCTCATTCACCAGGCATCTGTGTGGCTACTGCAACACTGATTTTCTCTATCTACATCACAACAGGCCCAAGATGAACCTTAAAGCCATCAAAGCTCTTGGAAAATGTTTCTGTGATACCCTGATGGTACCCCTGGATATTTTGGCAGAAATTTTAGCATCCAACCTCTTTGAATAGTTCACAGGCCTCAGGGTGTGCCTCAAGGTATGAAGTATCCTGCAATTCCTTCCTCAAAAGGGAACTTCTTGTTGAGCTCTTCATCACCAAAACTATTAGAAATTCCTCAAAACTGGATTGTTGACAGAGGATATAGGGTATGTAAAGGAAATATGGTTTGTTCAAATGGAGGAGGGGCCAAACAGTGAGATTCAGGGTAGAGTTAAAGGATGGAAGAGTTTGGGCGACTATGGGTGGATTAAACACAACCAAAAACCGACAATTGACCAATTCAGTGTATGGGAAGGCTCATGACCATTTTTGGGATCGATTAAATGGTATGGGCATGATCTAGGTTTTGATTGTTTGATTGGACAAATGCTTGAACTAATCATAGTCCCTTTTGAAGATCGTATGAATGATACCAGAAAACGGTTTTGGTAGCATAACCACAAATGATGACTAATGTACCACTGTTGATATGAGAGTGATGAGACCCTTTTCAATGCTTGAGATATTTAGGACTTTTGGCAGCTAACGACATGCATGAATAAGCCGATTAGCTACTGAAAGTTTTAACTTTCGGTAGCTAATGGCCATAAGATTTCGACCTTTTATCTACCAAAAACCAAACTTTTTGCCACAATTAAAATATAACCAAAGTAATGAAATCAACTGATTGGGCGACTTTCAACTTTCAAAAACTCATGTGGATGTATCATAATTCCAACTTACCATGTGAAAACACTAGGTATATCTGGATATCTAATTTGAAACATAGGATATACCATTGGACCATTACTCCTAACCACCTTATCATGAAAGCATTCTCAACCTGATCAGAAAAAACTTTAAAATAGATAACTAGAGAACATATGACTATATTATAGGACCCTAACAAGATAGACATCCTGACTGAAGGAACGAACCAATTTGGGAAGGTTGTGTTGCATATGTGTGTGTTGAACCAACATAAGTGTTGGGATTAGTTCTGGTCGCTGGCCAAGTTTACGTACAACAACAACTATCAAAGCACCATTGAGATGGCACCATTTGAGTTTCTTTATGGGTGGCCATGTCAGATGCCTTTGAGTTGGGATCAACTCAAGGATGGGGTCCTGGTAGGACCAGAAGAGATCCAATAATTAAAAGAAAAAATACAAACGATATGAAAGGGGACAAAAGAAGCGCATGATCGACATAAGGGTTTTCCGATGCACATCACGTCGACCATAATTATGAAGCACCTAACGACTAGCCGTGCCTCATTCTTGAGGCGTTTCAAGGTGTTTATCTTGTATCTGTGTGCCACTTTAGGTCAGTGATCCTGCCCATGTGATTGACTTGATTTCTTGGCTAATTTTAGGCGAGGTTGCGCTCACAGCGAAGAGAATACGCATTCTAGACCATTGCATTCGACAACTACGACATTGAACAGTCGATCAGGTCAAGTTCTAGTGGGACAACTAAAGTCCGTACTCAACGACTTGGGAGGAAACATATGATCTGTGTTAGAAACTTCCATTTTTGTTGATATTTAGACATTTTGATATTGTTAGACACTTTATTTCAGAACTTATATAGTGAGAAACTTTGGGACGAAGTTTAAAATAAGAGGGGGTGTATGTAACACCCCACCCTTGAGCACACTTGTGGACACTTGTGTGCAAGTGATCTGGTTCACTATATTATTGACTGATTCAATTATGGAGCACAGAGTGCGTCTTGAAGGGCACGTTGTGCAAATAAAACAGGAATGCAAGCAAGTGGCACCCGTGGAGCACGTAATGCGTCTTGAAGGGCACGTCGTGATTTTTAACTATGGTAAGTTAATAAAACTAGTACCTAGAAAACTATGCTTCCTTAGGACCTGGTCGGGCCTAAATTGAATGATGGTATGAGTAAAGTTTAATGACTAAAATTTCCCTTAAAAACTATCGCCAAGCTTATTGAATTTAAAACCTAGATCTAGGTAGAATATGTGAAAAGCTTATCTGGTAACCCCTTTTTGTATTTGAGCTAGATGGTGGAAACAACATGAGTTAAGTTCAAGAAACATAATTAGAGGATTAATGCAGTTGTTATGGTACATTGTCTTATCCGTCTAACTTGGAGCTTGCCTTTCTTGTATCGGGATAAGTAATAACGAAAGTTTAGTCATTTTATCAGTTTCTTTATGTAATCATAGGTTCAATTGAATATTCAAGGAATGATCATTTGAATTTCCTTTAATACTAAAATCGAAGTTTATTAAGGAAACAATTAAGGTTTAATAACCTTCAACCCACATTTAATTAATTTTCAACTTAAAGGTTGTTAATTGTTCAAGTTATTTATTGATGTGTGATGAATCAAGCAATCAACCATGGATTCTCTTGGCGCGTGAATAATGCTGAAGAACGGCAAATGAATGATTAAATTTCTTGCGCGCCTTGAATTTTTGATGTCGATGATTGGCTTCAAATCTATGACTAATGCGCAATACCTATGTTGATTTATGATTAGTTGGGTAACTAGTTTCTCTGATGCCATCAACTCGTCGACATATGTTGCTTCTAGTATTGATTACTTTTGCGCATCAAAGATTCTCTGTTGGTGAATGATGGTTTAATGGTTTAGGGGTGAATTCTCACTCACATTGATTATACAAAGGTGGATTGATTAGAGATTAGATTACCTACGTGCAATGAAATTATGATGTAATGAAAGAATGTTGGAGCGCGTAATGGAAGTAATGCGATGGATGGATTGATTGATTTTAGTCTGTGCCTTAATTTATTTAATAATTACTTGTGCCTTCTCATATTATCGCTAGGTGTCAATGAACTTTTGGGTAGTTACATAGGCACCTTAAAAGGTTAGGTGAGTAATTACCCTTCGTCATTGATTAAGTTGCGATTTAAATTTTGAGATTTCTTGCGCATTGGAATATTGAGGGATGTACACTGATTCAGTTAATAGGTTATTGGCACTTATGACACGCCTTGCCTTATGTCATCTCTCATTGGAGTTAGTCATTGGGATTTTGTGATGGTGTTTTGTTTTTTAACTTTGGCATCTTGGAAAACACGGGATGTTTGGATCCGTTGTGATATTGCTTGGTCTTGCGCTTTGAATTTAATGTTGGTAATTGATGAGTTATACCTTGATTACCTTTACGTCATATTTAATTGATGTTTATGTCCTGAAAAAAAAATAATATCTGATGTATGATGCTTTTTGAGCATAACGATGGACTTTTTCCCATCGTTTGAGGTTGATAATATTATCTCATGAATGAATATCACAAGGAAAATTTTGACGACTATGGATGGTGTTCATTTTTATATGGGACCACTCTACATGTGCAATGGAATTTTATGGTTTCTTGAATGATATGTATCATGAGCTATTTTTCTGCATATTGTTGAGTTATTTGACATTTGTGGTTACTAATAGATACATGGATGATGTTGTAGGTGTACTCTACAACTATTTTTGATTTTTATATGTAGTTTTATTGCCTAACATATTTTTGTTTTTCATGAACTATTTATCTAAACAATAATACAATTTTATAATGTATCTATCTTGTTAGAATTACTCATATAGGATAGTTTAGAAATAGATAGAATACATAGTTTGCATTTGTTTTTGTTAGATTAGATTTAGGATTAGTTATAATTCTTCCGAGGGAAAATTTATTTTTCTTCCTATTTGTTTTCTAATTCTTAGTTGCAACCAGGCCCACTTAATTGTCACAACTTTCCATCCCAAATGCGAGAGAGTCTAATTGGGACTTTCCATCAGGTATTTTCTCTTACCTTATTAATAGACCATTTGAACCTATCAACATAAATGATGCTAGAAGGAGGGCCAAATGGAAATATGAACATGTGGAGTCTTTCTTGTAAATTCTTTTGATTATTAATGGCTCCTTCCCAAATCCTTTTATGGAGATGTATTTATGGTTTTGTGTCTTATAGAAATCTTGTGAAGAAAGTTAATCTCTTGTCAAAAGTTAAATTTGATGGTGAGAGAGAGACATTTGCATCTAAACATATCATTTATTTTTTTCTAAATTGTTTTTCTCGAATATTACTCATGAAGGTGTCATATGCAGGTTGTCGCTCTTAATTTTGCAGGCCAAGTTAAAAGCTGGTTGGAGACGTTGTTGACCGCCTCTATTCACACATGGGAAACATTTATGCATGAATTTTTATATTCTTTTGAGAATTTAATAATGATGAATTGTGTAAATAAATATTAGAGCTTATAAGGAAAAAATATGAATCTTTAGAAGAATTTTCTTTAAGGGCTATGCATCTTATCTATAAATTTCATTTGGATGATTTTCCCTCTATTAGGGAGTGGATTCTACATTTAATTTCCATTTCTAATGAGCATGATTATATAGTGGATTTCAAATACAAATCATGTCTTGTTGTTAGTTTACATGTTGATTTGGATTCAAATGAAAATCATAAATATACTAATGATTTGGTTGGACAACATATGCTTGGATCTTTCTTCACTTTGTGGGATATAGATCAAAGAGAACTTATTTTATCGAAAGAAGTATATGCATCCTCCCACCATTCCATTCCCCCCATATTTCCTAGTCATGAAAAAGAAACCTTTTGTGTAGTTAAATTGAATTGATATTTTTTTGTAGTTGACACAAAGGAAGGATTTCCTTCTAGTAATGAGACATTTTGGGTCACACTGATGATTATGTCAGGTTTGGATTGTTGTATTTTATATTTTTCATCACAAGAAATGGAGGAAACTATGGATAAAGATGAAGAAAGTTGTCACGTGCTTGAAAATATGATAGCTACCTCAGGAATGGATTAGAGTGAGTCCAACTCATCTGTTCATGATTGTGGTGTGGAACACTCTTTTATTATTTTTATTGAATATATTCAAGAAAAACTTCTTAGGGTCACCACCTCAGACCATTTTACTAATTATCTCCCCGAGACCATTCCTGAACCCTCTTGTTCTCAAAATTCTTATGTTTTTCTCTTATCTTTACCTTATAACAATGGATATCAATGTTTCTGAGATAACATTTTATGTTCATATTTTTCAGTGGAGAAAAACATGAATGCTTATCATTCAATTGAGGAAGAAATTTTGGGCACACAAAACATGATAGTTCCTTCAGAAATAAATAAATTCGAATAAATTGTGGTTGATCATAATTATTGTGTTGTCATAACCTCCTCTAGTTTGACTGAGAAATATCAAGAATATTTTATGATAGTTACCAAATTATTTATTCATCCTTCTTGTTCTATTTTTTTTTCTCATTTTCTCCTATCTCCTAACCATGAGTATGCTTTAGAAGATATTTCATGTTTACATATTTTAAAATAGAAAAATAACAATATTGATAAGCTAACTCAAGGAAAAGAAATAAACACACAATGCATAGCATTTTCAAAACAACAATCATTAAATTGCTTGGTTCTGTGCCTACAACAAAGTCCCATTGAATTTTTCGTCCTCGGAAAATTCAAGGACCCCCTTATTTAAATTTTTATGTGAGATAGAAAAATCATGGATAAAATATCAATTCTAACTAATTTGTGGTATTTACCAAGGAAGAAAAATTGTCCATATGCAATCTCTACTACTCGATGGTACGACTGCTTAATATTACATTGTATAGAAATAACCAAGTTGTCTTTTAATGTTTCGTTCTTTTAAAGTTGTTATATGTGATAACCAAATCTGGCTCATGAGTTAAATATCCAAAATATTTGGAATGTAAAGATATCCATACGGAAAATAAATAATATAAATGTATATGAGAATGAATAATATGTTATGAGATGATTACAATTGAGAATGGGGGTTGTACGTATAACCATGAAAGGGTGCCCTTTCGTGAAGAGACATGACCTTTCATCAAGAAGGTATCTCTTCATGACATATTTAATTATTGAGTATTAATTATTATTATTTAATAATGATTTATTTATATCTATTATATATATTTTTGTTCATAGCATTTCCTTCCCCTTTTGAAATGTTTTGTCCTCAAAGCATAGTGATGGAAGGACTAGACTTATTTTTTATTTGGTGTGTAATTTCGTCAAATTATTCTTTGTTCTATCATAGTTGATGATATAAGAAAATATGAACCTCTGAGTGTTAGGTAAAATTTTCGAACCGTAAAAGGGTTGGACCATCCTGATTCAATCCTTTGTGGAACGTTTCTCTTCCATGACGAATTGCTATCCTGAGACTTAATTGAATTGATATACATATTTTTTGAACGATAATTTAGTTATTCCTGAACTAAGTGATATTGATACTCTCATTGTTTAATATACATACTTTTATGATTTCAATGTCAATAAGGAGATCTTATAACATTATTTTCCCTTATCATGCTTTTAGGGCTTTCTGCGTTTAATGTTGGTATATAATTTTCTTCACACATTGATATTGTTTAGTTAATTGATGAACTTCTATTAGTATGTACACTTGGAGTTCCCATTGTTTGTACTCCAATATCTATATATGTCTTTTCTTCAAGTGGATGGGCATATTCTTGAGCTATGATGTGGATCGTATCTATATTTGTTCATTTTTCCACAACTTGGATTTTTACTCATGAGGACCTTGATGCTTCCTTCTAGATTTGTTCTAAATTTTTTTCCAACACCCTCTTATCATTATTAAGATTCTTAATTTGTATCAATAGATTTTGATTATGATATTTTAGAAATGAATTTTCTTCATTATCTCATTTGTCGATATCTTTAATGTACATATTTTCAAGTTTCTCTTCTTTCAACTTTCTAATTTGTTTTAGTAGCTATTGATTAAGATT
>JZKD02S2102874.1:293517-308722 GCA_000966675.3 Picea glauca | reverse complement strand
ATAAAATAATAATAATAATAAATAGAATTATTTGTATATATTGTACATATAATAACTAGAATTATTTTACAAGTATTAGTTAGTTAAACTGCAGATATATATTAGATGCATGTATATTTATTAGCGATTGTTATTTATTAGATCATTGTTTTTCCTTTAGTTATTTTTCACTTTCTTTAGGACTTAGATCGGCCAACGGAGCCGCTAAACCCGTCGGAGTGAATTAATCCAAACGGCTTGGGTTAATTAGACAACCCTGGACCAGATTCATTCCTCCAGTTGACGAGCGGTCAATTTCGCCTGTCAAAAGGGTCAGAATCACATGAAGCAACAAGTAGATCAAGGTCGCTTAGAACATCAATTTTTTTAACGAGACCATGTGTTTCTTCAACTGTAACCTTATAAGAAGAATTCACTCAAGGCTGACCATTGTCAAAAAATGGCACCCAAATTTTATGGTCATTATATAGTTCTGAAACATGTGGGACATGTGGCCTATCAGTTAGCTTTTCCTACTCATCCTAAGCTCTACCCTGTTTTTCATGTCTCTTGCTTAAAGAAGGTGATTGGAACTAAGTTCCAAACTCAAACTTGTCTTCTCGAGTTGGATGAAGAAGCCTCCATCTAGTTGCAACAAAAATCAGTCTTGGACCACTGTGAGTGTCGTCTCCCTCTTCGCACCATAAAGGAAGTATTAGTCCAGTGGAAAGATACAACTCCAGTGGATGCCACCTGGGAGCCAGCTACCATTCTGCAGCAATTTCCTCATACAAACTAATACATGCTTATCATTTTAGGCTATTGTACCAACTAAGATATTCTTCACACTAGAAGCATGAAGAGCACTTGAGTGTCCCATTGCTCCAATATCTCAAGGAGATGAGAAAAAAAGGTCCAATAGGGAAAATATATAGCCTTATCCCACCATGGACCAGTGAAGCTACTTATATCTAGAGGGGAAAAGCTTGTTCTAGTTAAAGTAGTATTGGAAGAAATTCCAATCCATAGGATGCCACTTGCATGGCTTCCAAAAGGAGTCCAAGAAATAATAAGGCGCATATGCTACATGTTTATTTAGTTACGGGAACATGGGAAAAATGGATTTGTACTAGTATCCTAGAAAAAATAGCATTACGTAAAGCCCATGGAGGATGGGGACTTAAGAATATTTTTTTGTTCTAAAATGCATTAGTTGTTAATAATGTGTGGCACTTAGTTCAAACATCTAGGTTATAGGTTCAAGTCATAAAGGCTAAGTACATAGCTCTAGACTCTGCAGAGGAATGGCTTAGAAATCCTATAAAAAGAATCCAAAACACATTGATAATATGGAAAGTAATCAATTTAACTTTCCCATTGGTTGGAAATTGGTTACTATAGAAAGTTGGAAAAGGGGACATTCTAATGATCCCAAGCCATTATGCAAGGATCATCACAGTTTTGGTGTCTTTTTAAACTTTTTCTGAGTGAGGTATTTCGTCAAACACTTTGTTGTCCTACTTGTTTACTGTGTTCACTTGCTGAATGGCCTCCTGATTTTGGCCTTAGGGTTTACTGATGTGCTTATATGTGTGTATGTAGAAAATAACAAAAAGAGACAACCATGGAACATACCTCAACGATATGCAATATGATAGACAAGCCAAAACATCACATATAGCTTTTATTCATAAGATAGAGAAACCTGCTACAATCACGATGCCGATCTGGAATGCTCAATAGATGGCCAAGAAGATAAACAATAGAGATGCTACAAAATGCTCCAATGGAAGACTCCAACATGCCTCCAAAGGCTGGATATACAATGAAGACTGAATACAATAGATCTGGGCCATAAGAATGCTAAACCCCCAAGCTGGAAGGTTCCACGCTATGTTATAATGTTGAAGCCCTCAATAATTCGACCCTGCTACCAAATGTGTCCAATCACCCCAAGAAATACGCCAATTGGTATAAACGAAAACTGTAAGGATAACCCAAGTGTCCAAATCTCCAAATATGCTCTCAAACCCTGTAGATCTGAACTCCTCCACTGAATGGTGCGCTCCACTGGATGACTGAAACCCTAGATAATTCATCCTTGATGAAGGAGGCCTCCAAATGCTCTAAAACTCCCCAGGAATATAGATCAGGACACTGAAAGTCACTAGGTGAAGTCTTAGGGTTATATCTTAAGTGTAAACCCTCCAAACTGACTAGATCTAAATCTCAAAAACGCCCTCCTTCTCTTCAATTCATCCCACCGCTCTAAAAAATAATCTGAGCCATAAAACTCTCTTAGAAAGCACTAGGAATGATGGTGAAGACCCTAAAAGAAGAACCCAAGTGATAGAATATCCAAAAGCCCTACCAATCACCTGCAATGCATCTCTCTCCAAGAATGGTGCGCCCCCCTTACTGAAAACCCTGAACTGGTGTGCCCTCTCTCTATCTGCATAAGTCACTGATGTGGAATCCTCCTGCAACTGAGTAGATATGGAACTAGAATGGTGTGTGATCGTATTGAATCTCCAAGACCAATCTTGGGACAAGCTTGGTGGAATATTTCACCATCGAATTGTCCTTTAGGGTTTGTTAAGTCAAAACCCTCAAAGCCCCCAATGTTGGGCTCACTAGCTAAAAGCCAGAAATCCAAAGATAAAACATACATGAATGAATGAGAAGAGGCCCTTGCCTTTCCTTTATACTTTTGGCTCACCTTGTCCCTCCAAAGTGACTTTAATTTTATTAATCTTTAATTAATTAATTAAATCACTTTAATTAATTAATTAACCCTTTTACCTTTGAAAAGATCCTTATCTCTCCTTGTGGCTTCCCTGGCCACTAAAAGTCACTTCTAGCCATCCCATCCTATAGTGTTTCTCCTCCCGATTCCAATGAAATATTACATTGAGAGGTTCCTCCAAGTAATGTGCCCAAAATGACCTCTTCAGTGATTTCAATTAACTTATAACTCAAAATAGTCAAAATCATGGAAATCATCGGAATGCAACGAAACCAAAGCCAACCTGTGCGGAATGGATCATAATGATGGAATATGATGATCAATGCAAGATGGACTCCAAAATGCCTCTCAAATACCCCTGTACTCGCTATAACATCCATCTGGCTACTCTAGTCAACATAAATCTCTGCACTGTGATGATGTCCCAAAGTGGGGACATTACAGTCCTCCCTACTAGAAAATTGCTTGTCCTCAAGCAATACCCAAATCCCTCCAAGAAAAATACCAAGATCCCATGTCCACCTGTGGGATACATAGTATAACCCATACAAGGATGAACACTCATATACTCTTCCCCCTGGGTCCCATAACAAGGCATGAACTACTAGCTCCTAGGACGCATAATCCTGAAATACATCAACTCTGGAATTCTCCTGCGTATGACACATGGCCTCATCTCAGAATGAATCCATCCTCCAAGTCTCTACCAAGATCCATATGGCCTCCATCAACTGCTCATGTTGATGCACGAATGAGGTGTTGCAAGACGTCCGTGAGACACCTGGAAGCAACGCACTCCTCTCCTTACTGAAGCTCAATGGAAAGTTAGGATAACTTTCCCCTGTAATGGTACACTCTCCCCTGTCAGACAGTGAAATTCTTAATCCTACAATCCCTGGGTCCCATGCTAACCTCTGTCGAAGATCACCCTGTTGGCCCTGTGCTACTCTAACCATGACTGCATGCCCCCTACATACATCCTAAATCCTCCTCTCCTGGGTCCTCCAGCTGAAATACTTGTGACCATTGGACCTACTGTCTAGAAACTGTGTTAGTAAATACACCTCTGAAGAAGAAGTACCTTTCCAAACATATCCATACCCTATCATGATGATCAAGCGGAAGGAAAGGTCTTGCCCCATAGGACAAGTACCTACAGACCCACTCCAAACCAAACCAATGTGGAGTGTGTGGCTCTCTGGTGAAACCTAGGTCAACATGAACATTGTGCTAACAAAACGGACTCCTGGGTCCCATGGAAAACTTGGAAGTTTATCACTTCTAATCTCCTCTAACTACTCTTGTGTGAGACTGATCACTGTCAGAAGCCCTATGTGCTCATTTTCTACCACCTGCCCCATGATGCTCTCTCTCACACACCAAGTCTCAACTGGCTGCCTATGATTATCCATCTCTCTCCGGCTTGATGCCGTAAAGGTACTCATGTCAGGTGGCCTCGGCCTAGGCACTCTCCATGCTCTTAGCCATTGTCTATCTCTCCTCATGCGACTGTTGATCTGGTGAAGGTGCTCAATCATAGCTATGGATGTTGCAAAAGAGTGAAATATGCATACTCCCCTACGTCTGTCTCCTCCCTGCAATCCCATACATATGTCTAAACCTGATTGTATATCTCGACATGTCTTTGTGCACTGTCACTACTCACTATATGCCCCTGCATACTCATGTCATCTATGACATACTGCTGCTGCATTATAGATCCTGGGCGTAATACTGGATCAACCTCTATCAGAAGGTCAACCTCTCTTAGAACACAAATGGAAGTGTCCTCCACCAACTGGTGCTCCTCTACTAGACCACCAACATCCTCTAACCATGTGACTGAAGGATATATTAGGGTGTCCACCAGGATAGATGAAGTGGATCTCTGACGGATCTCCTCAAGAAGCTCCTCTGATCTAGACTTTGATTCTTGTAGGGTTTTCTGTGTGCCTCTCAAGAATCCTCGAGTGCTCTCCAACTCATGAGTGAGTCGGTCTACCTCCAACTCCTACCCCCTCAAGGCCTTGTGATACAACTCGCCAATCCCTAGTAGGTAGTCCCTATCTATCAAAAACTACTAGTAGTTAGTCCTCATCATAGACACTCTCTTCTTGAGAGTGTGAAAGTCATCCATGGAAAATCCTCCATATGAGCTACCCTATGCCACTGATGCTCTCCAACAATAATCTTTCATCACTGTATGCATGTCATTAATACATCTAGTGGCTTCCCTGATCATAGCCTCACTAACTCTCAACTATGCTGCTAAGTGGCATGACTCCTGATCATGGTCATGTTGAGGTGCCATCTTAGACCCCTCACTGCTAGTGTCAGTCCTGCTAGTGCTAACTCTAGAATCCCGAAAAACACCCTCTGCATAAGATGACGTGTTGAACTGTCCACTGTCTAATGTGCTGCTGGGTACTCCTGTATGCCACTGCACCCCATCACTAGATGTTATCTCTCCCTGAATCACATTGTATCCTATATGAGCAGCCGTGTCCTCCTGTGCACTCAACCTGCTACTATCCTCTGCACCTGGATCCCATATAGTTGTGTCTAGACACATGCTATGGTCATCCTGAATACTAAAGAATGCATCCTCATCAATGCAAGACGATCCTATAAATAAGTGCTCCATCAACCTGTTAGTCTCTGCAATCTGCTCAACCAATGGAGTCTCCAATAGCTATGACTCCATCTCCTCTGGCTGACCTGTATGTGTGAGGTCAACTACCTGTACGTCCTATACCTCCTCCTAGATCTGTGGGACTACCTGTCCATGGTGTGCATCCCTCACACTAGGCTCATCCATCATACCTGACGTGCCATTGATCTCCTCATGTGACGTGGCTATCATGGGTGTCTAAACATGTGACAGATGTGTCACGGCCCCCATAGGAAGCTCATCATCTCTAGGTGCTAACACGTGTGACTCCTCCCTAGTGTCACCACTCTTCTGAGGCATAAGGTCATCAATGGTGCGTGACATATCTGCTGAAGACCAATGCCACGTCCTACTGGATAGCTGAAGCTCCTCAACAATTCAACCCTGGTGCCAAAGATGTCCAATTACCCCAAAAAATATGCCAACTGGTAGATCGGGAAACTGTAAGGATAACCCAGGTGTCCAAATCTCCAAATCCACTCTCAAACCCTGTAGATCTAAACTCCTCCACTGAATGGTGTGCCCCACTGGATGACTGAAATCTTAGATAATTTGGCCCTGATGAAAGAGGCCTCCAAATCTTAGATAATCTTAGAAAGAAATATGAATGATGGTGAAGACCCTGCAAGAAGAACCCAGGTGACAGAATCTCCAAAATCCCTGCCAATCACCTACAATGTATCTCTCTCCAAGAATGATGCACCCCGCTTGCTGAAAACCCCCAACTAGTGCGCCCTCTCTCTATCTGCACAAGTCACTGATGTGGAATCCTCCTGCAACTGAGTAGATCTAGAACTAGAATGGTGTGGGAGCATATTGCATCTTTGAGACCAAGCTTGGAACAAGCTAGGCATAATCTTTCACCACTAAATTATCCTCTAGGGTTTGTTAAGTCAAAACCCTCAAAACCCCCAATGTTGGGCTCACTAGCTAAAAGCCAGAAATCCAAAGATAAAACATACATGAATAATGAGTAGAGGCCCTTGCCTTCCTTTTATACTTTTTGTCTCATCTCATCCCTCCAAAGTGACTTTCATTTTATTAATATTTAATTAATTAATTAAATCACTTCAATTAATTAATTAACCTTTTTACCTTTGAAAATCTCCTTATCTCTCCTTGTGGCTTCCCTGGCCATTGAAATTCACTTCTAGCCACCCCATCCTGTAGTGTTTCTCCTCCCGATTCCAATGATCTATTACACTGAGAGGTTCCTCCAAGTAATGTGCCCAAAATGACCTCTTCAGTGATTTCAATTAACTTATAACTCAAAATAGTCAAAATCATGGAAATCGTCGGAATGCAACGAAACCAAAGCCAACCTGTGTGGAATGGCTCATAATGATGTAATATGATGATCAATGCAAGTTGGACCCCACAATGCCTCTCAATTACCCCTATACTCGCTATAACATCCATCTGGCTACTCTGGTCAACATAAATCTCTGCATTGTGATGATGTCCCAAAGTGGGGACATTATAGACATAGTCCAAATTTGACTGGATCCTTGAACCAAAAGTTGAGCTTTTCACAAGTTACCTCCACATATGATAAGAGAGTTAAGAAGTAAAGGTTTGTATACTCCAAGGAAGATAATAAACTGGGAGAGGACAACTCTTTGGCAGCAACATTTATTAACCTAGAGGGAGATTGGATAAAGAAAGAGGCTACTTTATTAAAAAATAGTTTTGTCAAGACAAAAGGTGATGAAGATATACTTGTTTGATCATAAAATACCATGGGTGAATATGTTCCAAAAATCGAATATAAGACTTTAGCAACTGCAGGAAGAGGATTTCTAGAAGTAGTCATGGAAAGTTGTATGGAAGATCAAACGCTCATCAAAATCTAAAATTTTCATGTGGTTGATATTGAATAACAAAGCCCCCTCTTGAGACTTATTACAAAAGATAAACTTTGTGGGACCAAGTTGGTGTTGTCTATGTTAGCAAGTTGAAGAAACAAATTCTCACATTTTTGTGTCTTTCCCATTTACAAAACAAGTACGAAAATAAGTGGAAGGTATGATTGGTTTAAAAAATGTTTAGGTAGGAAATGCCATTGAGGAGGTGTTTAGGCACTGGTGCACAAATAGGAAAACTAGAAGGTTGATATCACTCTCATTAATTATTGCTTAGGGAATATTGTCTACTAGAAACTTGAAACGATTCAAACTATTTGAGGACAAAGAAACATTACCTTTGAAATACATTGTTGAAGCTCTAAACATTTTATAGGTTTTTCTCCAAATTAAAGATTAGCAAGCTATACATCAATTTCAAGAAGAATATGTCAATAAAAATAAGGATACTCCATGAGCTTACTTTAATTTGCCTCTTAGGGATTGGACAAGAAACATATCTTTGTGACTAAATACTTTGATCAATATATGTAATTGTGTATGCCTAAGTAAGCCACTTGGTTTGCAAGCGATTTCCATGAGCTTACTTTGATGTGCCTCTTAGGGGTTGGACAAGAAACATAACTTTGTGACTAAATACTTTGATCAATATATGCAATTGTGTATTCCTAGGTAAGCCACTTGATTTGCAAGCCATTTCCATTTAAAATAAACAAGATAATTTCTTATTTTGAAAATCTATAAAAATATAAGATTTAATTGTTGTAAAGTCCATTTTTAACATTAACGTTCTATATAATATAAAACTAAAAATTTAATAAGAGTAAATTAATCATTATTCACAAATTTATTTATATATAAAATAACTTTTTTAAAATAAAAATATATTAATTATTAAAAAAATTAACTTTGTTTATTAATTTAAAAATAAAAACATATAAATTATGAAAAATATATTAACTATACTGTAAGCTTCAGGTGTGCTCAAGCTTCAATTGTAAACTCACATTTACCTCACATAACACAGTGAGCATTAGCAAAGCACTCCATCAACTACTATTCTACACCATGGAGGCTTATATTAATTATGAATATTATATTCACATTGATCTAAATTTATTTTAATTTGAATTTTTTAAATATTAATAAATTTACATCTCAATTATTATTTTTATTTATTTAAATATTTGATAAATTTAAATTTAATTTTTTTTTATGTTATTTTAATAAATAAATGTGATAATCATGACCGAAATCCATCAAACCAAATATAATTCCAAATATAATTGATTGAAGAATTATTTAATGTGCTTTAATAATAAAAAATATTTAGTAAATCATCTTAATTTTAATAAATTAAAAAATAATAGTGTAATCATCCTTGTAATGCCAGAGCTGTTCTCTGGTAATGTAATCGATTTGAGACTTTTAGATTAATAGAAGTCAGCCTCTTTTCATATCTTTGTAAAAACTGTGTTAAAACACTCGGGCATGGAGGATCCAGTTGAGGGTTGTTATGTTGTTGTAATGTAGGTTTGATTGTAGCGGTATTGTGACAGGTTTTAGTCAACCCCCTTGTGATCTTTTTCCCTCTTACATTGAATGACTCGGGCATGGAGGATCTAGTCGAGTTGCTATAGCTTCATGGTGATGTTGGTTTGATCATTGTGTTGGTGTGACTATGTTGTTTGGACATATTTTAGTGTCTGAAACTTGAGCTTAAGAGTGATCTTGAGTCTGAGTTTTTCTTCTCCAAGCTTCTTGAAGGCCTGAGGCCCATAACAACCTTGTACACCTTTCTTACTAAGTCTTCCCTCTACTCACACTTAAACTCAATTCACTGATTGAAGTTAGTTGTGGTGCTCACTTCCCTGTACATTTCCCGTCCAGTTCTGTGTTGAACATCATTCAGATTCTGAGTTTTTTCCATTGACCTCCATCCATATAAAACCAACATCCACCTATTTTGATGGGTACTAGGCTTACCTCTGCCACAATCCAGAGGTGACTTCTAGTGTTTGGATCCACAGGTGTTGGCATTCTCCCTATGAGATGCCAAGAACAAGTAGTTATAGACGCCTTAAGAATTGGGCTATGGAGTCGAGCTCAAAACATCCTGCTAAAAAATACAGGCCAATAAGTAAAAATAAAAAATAAACACACATGCTCCAAGGAGCTTATTTACATATAATCCTAAACTAATTGATTTTTACACAGTGTTAGGTGAAAGCAAACTTCCACCATAGCCATTAAAGTAACTTCTTAACTGGAAGGCCTTTTATTCTGTCAGTAATTGATAATAAAGAATGCAACCGTGACAACATAATAGTTACATTCTTCATCTTTCCTCCTAATGATGAGGCTAGGATAAAGCTGGGCGACTTCAAAACATGAAGGAAATACAACTCCATGTATTCCTTCACAGGCTCATAGGACAAGCGACAAACCTTAGAAAATTTATAACAAGCAGCCTTCTCTGCTACATAGCTGCTCACACATTGTTGGATGTCTCTGGCAAGCACAGGTGGGTGAGAGGCTGATGCAGGGTGACTGCTCCTGGGCGATGGTTTCTCACTAAAAGGCTCTAGACAAGAGATAAAATACCCCTTCTGTTGCTCCTCTAGTTCTTCTGGTTCTTCTTCTTGGCTCTCCCAAGGGCCAGATTCATAATCATCGTAAACATGGCCCATGGGAAAGCTCTGCTCTTCATCATGCCACTCAGGATGTATGATTTCCTCACAATGATTTTCCTTAACGAATAGAGGATAAGGCTCTATTGTATGCTCTTGGAAATCTTGCATTTCCATCTCGGAATATGATTCGTAGCTGTCATATATAGGTTGATTGCTCCTCTGGTCAACAAACTGTGATGTGGGGCTTTGTTGCTCTTCATCTGAATAATCATCAAAGCTAGGGACAATAGGCACCTCAGGAGAAGAATGCAAGGCTTCTACAGCTATGAAATATTCACTATCATCCTCAGTATAGCTACCAATAACATTCTCCTCAAGGACTAGAAAATCCTCTGCACTTTCTTCAGATTCCAACCTTTCTAGTTTGGCAGAGAGAGATTTTACCAGTTCCATTACTTCACCCAAAGCATCTTCATATTCCTCATGTTCCTCATCCTCACAATCTTCATTAGACACAACCATATCTTGATCATGTCCTTCACATTCCTCACAACAATTATGACAGATTAAATCAGAGGAATAATACCTTTGACAATACTTATTAAAGGCTACATGAAACTATTCCAGGGAGGAGATGATAGCAAGGGGAAAGGATTGATACCACTCACGGGCATCCCTATCTAATGAGAACACAAACATCATCATTAAAACATCCTCATGATGTATCTCCCACTGATGCATGAGTTCATGAAACTCATGGAGATGCCGAGCAGGGTTGTCCTCTTTACGTTCTCTAAATATGGGCAAATAATCACCCCATTCATCCATAGTAGGAACAACATTAGGAAAACCAGGAACAACAGAAAAATTAAAAGGAGAAAACTTTTGAGCTAGGATTTTTTTCATTTTGAATCAGTGGAGTCACCAGTTGATCCTTTAACCATGGACTCGTAAGGTGAATGATATGAAGTAGGAGTGTTTATGGCCTTTGTTCACCATCAAATACCATATCTAATCGTTGTGTTCTCCCAAGGGATACCAGGTGTAGCCAAAAGAAACCACACTAAAACAGTGGAGTTGAGACAGTGTAGTTTCCAGGTGCAAGCGCAATCTTCAAAGTTTCTGATGTCTGATGCACCTTCAGACTCAGAAGTTCGTTGTCATTCTATCCAGGGAAAATCTTCAATTCGTTCCCCGGCAACGACGCCAGAAATGTTAGCACTAGAAGTCACCTCTGGATTGCGGCATAGGTAAGCCCAATACCCATCAGAATAGGTGGATGTTGATTTTATATGGATGGAGGTCAATGGAAAAAACTTAGAATTTGAATGATGTTCAACACAGAACTGGACAAGAAATGTATAGGGAAGTGAGGGCCACAACTAACTTCTGTCAGTGAATTGAGTTTAAGTGTGAGAAGAGGGAAGACTTAGTAAGAAAGGTGGATAAGGCTTATATGGGCCTCAGGCCTTCAAGCAACTTGGAGAAGAAAAACTCAGACTCAAGATCACTCTTAAGATCAAGTTTTAGACACTGAAATATGTCTAAACAACATAGTCACAACAACAAAATGATCAAACCTACATCACCATGCAGCTGCAGCAACTCAATTGGATCCTCCATGCTCGAGCCATTCAGTGTAAGAGGGAAAAATATCACAAGGGATCTGAATAAAACTGGTCACGATATCGCTGCAATCAAACCTACATTACAACAACATAACAACCCTTGGCTGTATCCTCCATGCCCAAGTGTTTTAACACAGCTTTTACAAAGAGATGAAAAGAAGATGACTTCTATTAATCTGAAAGTCTCAAATTGATTACATTACTTGAGAACAGCTCTGCCATCACAAGGATTACAATATGGGAGCTCTACTCAACCATTTTATGACCCTAAAGAAATATTAAAACTAACTCTTTATACTCAAAACAGTCCCCGACTATCAGGAGAGTGATCTGATCACTACATTCAAAACTTTGCATCTGAGCAGTATTTTGTCAGACACTGCATGCATTCTTCTGTCAGATGTGAGCTCAGATCAATATGGTATTTGCAGGAAAATATTCCCATAGGGGTACCACGGGCTGACAGTTCAGTCCCCACGGCTAGGTCTTCCATACTTCTAATTACTAAGTGAGTCAAGGTTTCAACGACCCGACTTGTCGTCCATCAAATTCTTTCAATTATTGCTCCTTCTCAGGATCACAACAAGGCTAAAGGCCCAGGGGATGTTGCACACTGCTGGTGGACTTGTTAATCTCACCTGACGATCTTGAAACCATGACTGTTTCACTCTGTAACGAAAGCGAGCGCTTTCGTTCTTTGGTGCAGACCTTGTGAATTTGGTACCCTTATCGGAATGCGACCTCGGGCTTTGACCCAGTGCTAAACTTTGAAGGGCGCTTTGGGATTTATCATTTCAAGGGTCCTCATATCACTTGAAAATAGAAATCACGATTCCCAATTTGACAAAATTTCCCTACTCAGATCAACGATTGAGCCTGCTTTGAATTTGATGGTCGCGATCACCTCCTTGAAAACTCGAGTCGCTAGTTATGCAATGGGCGCTAAACTTCCTCCTGGACCCATTTCTCATATGACCACAGGCCGTGACCCTGCTCTTAGGTCCTGGGCACTTCATGATTTCTCATTTCACGAACTTGAGTTGTGCTCCATGCTAAGATCTTTGATTCGCGAAATCGCGTCTTCTTGGATCTGGCGCCATGCATCCCATTGGATTGGACGAGCCAAATTTATTTCGTGCTTCATGCTTCACTGATTCTGTGGCCTGCCCCCTCTTCAATGTGACCTCAGGCTGCGACCATGGGCCCAACTTCTGAATGTTTCATAACTTTGAGTTTCGCGAATTCGGAAGTTAGCTTACCTCCCTTCTTCTGATTCCCGATTCTCTGACTCACCTAGATCGACGGTCCATGACCCTCTATGATTAACGACTCATATCAACTCGTCTGTTCACACTTTGAAATTCCTCACAACTCTGCCCTTTGACTTTTTCCCTCCGTGAGTCGGTGAAATGTTGATATGCTACCACCTGTCCTGCTGGATGGACATCTCCTGCTGAATTCAGGTTTTGGACATTCAGACCTTTTGATAAACTACTTTAACAACATTCTAAACTCTCGACTCCCATGCTAAATTTCCACTGTTGATTTATCCTCATGGATTTCCACCATCGCACAACTGAGCTCATCTATTTGTATTTAAAGCCCGAAATGAGTTGTTCTACATGTTGCGCTCAGACCCTTCTTGTGCAGGCTGCGGACCTAGATACCTTGCTTCCCTTGACAACTATATGTGATAACAAAGAGGACAATCGTGCATGGGGGCACGTGAGTGAGTAAAACACATGTGCATTAGATGCGTGCCTATTCAAATTAGAGCTGCGCACTGTGTGAAACTGTTTCTCTGATAGTTGTGCACTAGTGCGCAGCTGTGTAACGAACATGTGCGCATGAATGTGCGCCTGTGGGTGTGATAGATGAGCATTGATGCACATATGTTTTTTCGACAGTTGTGCATTGATGTGAAACCGTGTGAATAACATGTGTGCATATGTGTGCGCTAGTGGGGGGTGACAACCGCGCACATGAGGCAAAGCTAGGGGTTTTTGAAAAAAATTATGTTTTTGAATTTTTTCGTTTTATGAATTGTGATGGTTGATCAAGTGTTTTTTGTGTGAATGCAGGTGATCAGGTTAGGATGCCATTCCACTAGAGGGAGAGGGACTGGACGCGCCTTAGGGAGGTGGTTAGGGATGAGTCAGGTGTTCGAGGACCTTTGGAAGCCTATGGGCTATTAAAGTTCTTCGACTGCCCACTGCTACGGGCACAAGAGTACCTGTTGTAGTTTTTGATTTCTATGTGGAGCTCTGAGCTGCAGTGCTTCATTGTGCGGGGGGAGAAGCTGACATTCTCTATGATAGAGGATGTGTATTTCTTGACCGGGCCCCCTTTTCGGGGTCGGGCCCTACCTGTTGATCGCCAGTTGCCAGGGGAGGCACACTTGGCAGACTTGGCTCAGACATATTGTTCGGGGAGAAACTTTATGTCTGGTTTAGTTGTTCGGATTGGGGAAATGGATGCACTTGTGCATCTTTGCATCACAACAATGATCATGAAGATCTATGGATCCTTAGCTAATCAGTGGGTTAGTGGTGGTCAGTTGAGGGTTATGCATAAAGCATTGGGTGGAGAGCATTTTTCATGGTGTTTGATGTTGCACACCAAGATGATAGGGTAGCTCAACCGGTGTTAGGCCTCCCGAATCAGGTGAGTTTGCCTTTGGGTCGATCTTGGTGACGTGGTTCTTGGAGAGGGTGCCCATGTTGCACCCTAGAGTTTTTTTTCCAGTAGTTGATGCATGGGAGCCACACCTGATGCGGTGGGCATCCATTTTGGTACGACAATGTAGGTGGGGAGGGTGGCCATTATTTTATGGCCGATATGGCACGTGTGTGGCACCAGATGCCATAGATTATACTATGATATCCGTATGGTGGGATGGAATACTGCCAGGACCAAGATATGGTTTTACCTCCTGCAAAGGATTGGGACCATAGAGGTATGTTGATGTGCTTTGTGTTTTGTTATTTTGATAGTATATCTTATGTTTTATGTATGGATGGATGTTGATGTAATCATTTGTTTGTGGTGTGTATAGATGTGGGGCGGCGGGGCCGAGAGGTGGAGTTGGTTAGAGAACCAGCTCGTCAGAGGCTGGTGAGATCACCACGGGGTGAGCCACAGGTGGGGGAGAGGCATCGGAGGGACGAGGCTGGTGTGAGGCCAGCCGATGATGCGAGAGCTGGTAGGAGATGCATATTTGACGACCCCGATGCAGGATCATCGAATTCACCTCAAGGACAGGCCGACGGGGCTTGAGGAGTTCTACCACCGGTTGGAGGTGGTGCTACATGGAGTGCTCGAGGGCATGTGGAATTAGGTCCAGGATGAGAGAGTCTTGGATTAGTGTGTGGGCCTTCCAATAGAGTTGTGAACCTTGATATGCAGTGCAACTGTGGCGGGGGTAGTTATGACTGGGTGACTGCCCACAAGACCGAGAGGAACCCTAGCTAGTGGGGCACCTCCTCCCGATAGAGTACCTGATGGTGGTTCTCTAGAGGCACCATGAGTGCTCTTTGTTGGATATTTTTGCATTTATATAGGCTTGTGAGCCCATTTTGTATAGGGTAGTGTGACACCTTTTTTGTACCTATAGGGATGAGGGGGCTCACCTGCCTATGGGAGATGTACATTTTGTACTTTTTGTAAACATTGATGACACATTGATT
>JZKD02S2102874.1:254408-267241 GCA_000966675.3 Picea glauca | reverse complement strand
AAACAAAAGAATATGTGTTGGCATGCACCTACCCAAAAAAATCATATATGACAAAAACAAATAAAAAATGGAAATATATAAAAAACCAAAAACACACTTACCCATGGGTCCCCATTCCTCGCCTGGGGGAAGTGACAACTCCAGATACTAGAAGAAGTCAATCCTCGCATAGCGGTATTCTAGAATGCTAATGGCATTGTGACACCACCATGTTTTATTAATTATTTGATCCCATTAGGTTTTATTCTAATAGGAATAGTGAGACCCATAATGGTTGGACATATGAGAGGATCGATCGCTTGATACCCAGAATTCAAGGATAAAGGGGACGAATATGTAGAGCAACATTGGTTCTTATGTGAAGCCATCTGGAGGTATAGAGGGACTCTTGATGCAAATAAGTTAGTGGAGTTTCAGACTACCTTGAGGGGTCATTCTCTCAAATGGTATATGAAGGCTAATTAACCTAGGTTGCAAGGACAAGCATTCACCCTTGGCCAAGTTCATTTGAAATTCATTGTTGAATTCAAACTACCCCAGTCAGAGAAACAAGATCTCTCTGAGTTGTGAGAGATTCAACAAAGGGAAGGAGAATCTGCCTGGGAGTACATCCAAAATTTCAAGGATGCTATTGGGAGGATAGCACATCTAATTCAGGAAGATCACCAGAGGGAATGGTATACTCAAGGATTACTACCTCTGACAAGAATTCCTTTAACGCATCAGTGTATAATCATGTTAATAGAAGCCTTGGAGCAGTCGATGAAGATCGAAGCCATGGAAGGTTATCCAAGCAATATGAGAATGAATAGACCACCGGTAGATGCAAATTTGTCTCAACTTCAGGGACAAATATCAATGCTAAAAGAAAATATTCAAGAATTAACCACACAAAGATCAGGACGCCCTCAAGTTTGGTGCACAAGCTGCTACACAGAAGGGCATCTGGAAATTGAATGTTCGCACGTGAGGGGAATGGGACCTCTTCAAAACTTTATGGGACCTTAAGGACCTATGGGAGGAGTTATAAAAGTGTCTATGACTCCACCATTCCATACACCAGGGTTGTATAATACCTTCCCAGGAGTTCTGACTCCTTAGATAATGGAGTATTGTGAGATTTGTCAGACACAGGGACATGCGCCGACGGAGTGTCCTATTATGAAAAAGTACAAAACTACACCCAATACAATACATTGTGAGTTTTTCACATCTATGACTCATGCCACAAATCAATGTAGAGCATTGGACGCACTTGTTGATAGATTGGACCGAACATAATTTAGAGTAAATGAAACCCCCTAGGGACCTAGAAGAGGCCAGGGAGGAGGGGTTGGAGGTGGATTCATATTTGGGAGAAATGGACACAGAGGGCCAAGCATATTCTACAACTACAATGAACAAGTTCATTTTTCCAAATACTTCCCTCACACAAGACAACCATGGTGCTCACACTGCATAAATAATGGTCACGTAACTGAAGATTGTCCATAATTGATCGCAAAGTGGGAAGATCGAGTTCATCAACACGGACCTAATCTCATAATCTCATAATTAAAAAGGGAAATCGAGGGACAAATACCAAATATTAACATCATCACTTGCAAAGGAGCAAAGACATAGGCAGACGTCGACGGTCAGCCCAAGATTCAAAAGGCTATTCCCAAAGATGACAAGTATGATCCTGGAAACAAACGTTGTTTTTAAAAAATGAAATAGAGATATTTAAAAGCATCCCCATTCTAGAAGTAGTAGATAATCCTCCTAGATCCTCCTATCAACCTAACCCTGCACAAGCCCCTACCTCACCACTATCACCTAGGAATTTTGCAATTCCAAGAAAACACCCTGACCAGTCTCAAAGTGTAATCAACCAGTGGTTTCAGTTATTCTTTGATATCCTAGGGGACAAACAACTTACTGAGAAGTTGCGCAACACCCCTTACTTGATACCGGGGAATGAACAAACCTTAGAAGCCATAGTAAGGACTAACCTCCTTGAGAATAATACTCATAGAATACAAAGAAGAAAGGTGCGAACTGGAAAAGAATTTAGCTTAGAATCCCAGCTAGATGAGTTTGAAATCAAGGATGTCATGCTAGATTTGGGATCAGATGTTAAAATCCTACCTAAAAATACCTGGGAAGCTTTGGGAAAACCTTAGTTAGTATATTCCCCCATCCATTTGAGAATGACAAATCAATACTGCATCTTCCTAGTGTTGGAGAAATTTCTATCTTCGACACACTAGTTCAATGGGAGTTAACTGACTAGTGATATTTTAGACTTTATAATTTTAGATCATCACTATTATGCATGCATTCCTATTATAGGATGTCATTTCCTATATGAGTGAACATCACTTACTCATTGAACAAATCATAATATACATTGATTCGCATTCTTCATATTGTATCTCTCTTCCTTTTCTTGATAAGATTTGTTTATGTATGCTTTATCTAGGTCTCATGTTCAAGTTTCCATGAAGCACTAACATGGTATCAAAGTCAAGCTGCTTGGAGAAACCTAGACAAGAAAGATAAGATTGAAACAAGATTGAATAAACATAGTTTCCTCCATCATTGCAACCTATCCATATCAAATAGTGCGACGGTTGGAATTGTCGCAGTCTATTCCTATTGAAGGGTGTGAGATAGTTTAGGGTGTGATGTCATTGCACTGTACTCTTCACCTGGGGTGCGGCGATTCAACATCGTCGCACTGTTTCCTTCTTCAGGGTGCAACGATTCAACTTCCCTCCAGAAAATTGGTTTTCTGTCATAAAACAACCATATCTTGAAATCCATGGTCTGGGTCGGGCTGAAATTATATCCAGAGACATATAACATAGGGATTCTCATGATCACCAAAAATATCCAAAACCCACATCATATGTTAGGATATATATCTATTTTATCATATTTATAGCTGCCATAACACCGTTAGTCATATCTCAGAATCCACGATCTGGGTTTTCAGGATCTTTTAATAATCAAAGAAGGGATGGAGACGATTCAACTTCTTCAGTAAAGTATGGTGATAATACTCACACCGTACAACTATTTTGAATGGAATCCAAAGGCCACATTCCAACTCAAAATAAAAGGACTATATAATTTGACTATGGTGACATAAACATAACCTACATCAATGCTTGACAAGACCCGATGGGAGAACCCTAAGGATGAGGCCACAAGACTACTTCTTGAGTTAATCTCCACTTATTTATGGTTGCATGTTGCCACATGCAAGACTCAAAACAATATCTGTACCACCTTGGATGGACTCTTTGGAAAGCAGGATGAGATGTGAGGTCATATGCTTGAGGTAGAGTTGAATACCTTAGACCCTAAAAGTTTTGACAATATACATGATTTCTTTACTAAATTTAAATATTTGCTATTGAGCTTGGGTGAATTTGGTATTGACAAGTCTACACAAGAGAAACAACTTATTCTAACAATCTTGGCCAAGCTAGGACCAGAATACACTGTATATGTCTCCAATCTCCATTCTGGCAGATGTCTTTTTGGAACAAATTGGAAAAATCCTATGATGGATCATTTCATTGAGTCTCTCACACAAGAGAAAAAAAATATCATACACATGGGCCTCATCAAGGATCCCAAAGCACATGCACTCACCATGCATGTTGGAAACCGATCATCCAAACAAAACGGGAATGAGAAACAAAATGAGAAGGAGCGATATTCCAAACTCTTTAACGATTCTTCAGGTTCCAAAGACTCTTCAAATTCCAACAAGAAGAAGAAGAAGGGAAAGAAGTACACTTACTAAAATAAACCAAATGATTAATAATATACATGCATGAAGAAACAAATCGATCTTATGGCACATGCACTTCAGTAGAAAAACCTTGGAAACTTCATTCTAGAGGGGGTCAAGAAGCAGAAGGAAGACGATCATGATCCTAAGAAAGGTAATCTTCATGCTTTGGTTGCAATTAATTCCTCATCTGATTCATGGATTATAGATTTTGGTGCATTACATCATATGGCAGTGAAAGAGGAAGTTTTATCTTCTTTGATTCCATGCTCAAGACCCCCTATTCTCATGGGGGATGATACTCCAGTAGCAGTTGTAGGAGAGGGGAGAGTGGAACTCCATAATGGCAGTTTTGAGGATGTTTTATATCTTCCAAATCTTTCTATGAATCTGCTCTCAGTTTATGAGATCACTTAGAAAGGTAAAAAGGTTAAATTTACATTAGATTTTGTTTCAGTAATTGACATGCATGATAATTCCATCATTGCAATTGGTGAGGTGGATCACAAGTCAGGGTTGTATAAATTCACTAATTTTTCTGACGATGACTCATCTTTTCTACTTACACATAAGGAGAGTACTTTTCATGCACCTCCAATGCAACATGCATATACTCTTGTGCTTCCATCAGTTTCAAACATCAGAGATGATTCCATACACTCAGATTATGTACATGGAAATAAGA
This sequence comes from Picea glauca, assembly GCA_000966675.3. NCBI lineage: Eukaryota > Viridiplantae > Streptophyta > Pinopsida > Pinales > Pinaceae > Picea > Picea glauca. Next base: position 262,769 of record JZKD02S2102874.1, on the reverse strand, counting down.
AGGTAGTACAGCCAGATAAGAAGTTAGCGTCGAAGCTTCAGGAGATGCCCAAGAAGTCACATACCACACTTCAGACAACATGCAACCTTACAGTGAATCCATTGGATTCAAGGAGGACTCGATATCAGCATGAGGAGCCTTCTCATGTACTTTCATCTTCAAAACCTGTGATTCCATTGCATTTCTATATGGTTCAATCTACTTATCCACAAACCTACAATAAGGTTGTGGGAAATCCATTATGGAAAGAAGTCATGCAAAAGGAGTATTACTCACTCCTAAAGAATCAGACTTGGGATCTGGTTCCACTTCCACCAGAAAGGAATATTTTCAGGTGTAGATGGGTCCACAGGATCAAGAGGTACAAGTCCAGACAGTTTTCCAAAGGACTTCATCAGATCCATAAATATTTCTACATCTTCACGAAGACTTTCAATGAGAAAAAGTTTTAGACTTTGTGGGATCGTCTTCCAGTGAAGAACACAGTTTCCTGACAACTGCCTTTTCTTCTTTTGATGCATTGTCTTTTGAGGGGGGTTTTTATTCCCACGTGGTTTTCCCTCTTTCGTCATTTTTGTTCAGTGATCATTAGTTATGTTGCACATGAGTACCTAATATGGCCTAGTAGCCGTGACTCATTTTTTACTCCACAGTGATGTTCAGGGGGGGTGTTGGAGAAATTTCTATTTTCGGCACATTAGTTCAGTGGGAGTTAAGTGACTAGTTCTATTTTAGACTTTCTAATTTTAGACCATCAGTATTGTGAATGAATTCCTATTATAGGATGTCATTGCCTATATGAGTGAACATCACTCACTCATTGAACATATCATAATATACATTGATTCTCATTCTTCATATTGTATCTCTCTTCCTTTTATTGTAAGATTTGTTTGTGTGTTCTTTAGCTAGGTCTCCTATGCAGGTTTCCATGAAACACATAACACAGGCTACAAACATTACAGATTATGAATCCATTGTGAAAAGGATTGCATACTTGCAAGAACTTGAGGAAGCAAGATTTTTAGAAGATTTTCATCAGACAGTTGAGAAGGCCAAACATAAAGCTTGGAATGATAGGAATATTATGTCCAAGAGATTCGTGAAAGGGGATAAGGTGTTCCTCTATGACATTCGATATTAGAAAAATTCAGGCAATTTGTGCATGCATTGTTTTGGTCCATTCATAGTTTTGGAAATCTGAAACTCTGGCACAGTCAGGCTCGCACAACTAGATTGTATCCTTCAACCAGGATGGATGAATGGTGCCCACCTGAAACCCTACATTTCTCATGCTTGATTCAGAGAAAGGTTTCTCCGGGCCAATGGAGCATGTACAGTGGTTATATTTTCATGTCTTTCATTTTTTTTTATTTCAATTAATAAACATTTGAATGTGCATTTAATGCGCCACGAAATATATTTTGTTTTAGCTCAAGCATTTATTTTGCGCAGAACTACTTACTCAACTGCTTAGGATTAGAAGAGCCACCATTACATTAAATGAATTCATTTAATATGATAGAGACCCCCATTGTGGTCGGAGGGAGGGCAAATCTGAGCTTGATCATAGCCCATGTGCCACACGTACCCAACCTCGTAATACACTTTATGAAAGACACCGCAATCCATCAAACTTTCCGTTAAGCCATAACTGTGTGATATGTGAATATTCCATTGGTGTCCCCACCGTGCTTCTGATCTGTTAAAAATATAAGCACCTTAGCTCAACCACACCCCTGACAGTATGTTCATTAAACGCCAAGATGAGTTGATAGATCCTACCCTGTTGCCCATCTCGTCGAACACCTAAGCCTGAAACCGCGTTTATGGCCTAATCATGAGTGTCTTTATGGGTGCTTACATAAATTCTCCAAGTTATCTAGTTACAAGACTTCTTCCATCTACAAGAAGCACCACCATTTTATTGTTAGCGAGATTTTGAATTTCTTGCAATTGCGCATACTCCCTAAGATTTTGGTTCTCCTATTACAAAGTTGACCCCAATTTACCCAAAAAGTCAAACACTTCAGAGATACCATGCCGAGAGAAACAGTAGGCAGAAGTTCAACTACCAAAGAAGCAATCCTAGATAAACTGTATGATCCCCACATCGAGATCTTCGAGGATGTCAAGGGAAAGACATAGAAAGTAAATCTCTTGGACTTGGATTTGGTGGACCAAGTGTTGTTCCCAAAGATGAACATCGATGTGTTCTGGGACATGGCTCCGGATTCCATCGGAGGCATGCATTTTTTCCCCAAGCTTGAATTTATCAACCTATTCAACTCTATAATCATGAACCTCATAGACTTACCGGTATACGAGACCATTGGCGAGGTTGCACACTACATAAAGTTCCTAATTAGTCGAGTACATGACAAAATTCTATGGCTCGACCAGAGATATCCAATTCATGCAGATGATATCCACCAACTCACTGGATTATCTCTTGAGGGTGAGGATATCGCCAAAGGATTCCAAGGCCCGAGCAAGCACTTGAAAAATAAAGGTGACGTTAACCTCTATGAGAAGTTCCAAAGACAGAGAGGTGGACGAACAACAAAGATGGAACCAATTATTCCATAAATGGTTCGGACAACCTGTTATATAATCACAAGCAAGGCCATGCAGTCCTACTATAAAGGTGAATTCACCCTTGATGTGCTCTCTGTAGCTAAATTTTATGCAAACAGGGTTGTATTCAATTGGTGCTACTATCTTTTAGAAGAACTCCTGGTAGCGTGTGAGGAAGCTTAGGAGAAATGAGAGACCTTCATGTATGGGTACCTGTTAATAGCATTCTCCATGTGAAAATGGAAGCCACCCATGGGGAGACAGTTGGCAATGGTAGACAAAGTTCTCCTTACTAAAATGTTTGAACCTTGGCACTCGAGGGCGAACCAAGAGAACTAAGAATTAAACATTGTTGCTTTCTCAAAGTGGTACAATTTACTGATTGACACAAATCAGAGATGGCGTATAGCACAAGAATTTCTAAACTTGAACACACATAACATCTCCTTCGGCTTGAATAGCCACAACACTGTTGTATGCTTGAGGCATACGAAGCTAGAAGACTTCCACTTGAGGTTGCTCCCCTTCTACCTAGATGAGGATACCTTTGACAAAGAAGTCATGTCATGGACTGGAGTCAAGCGCAATCCATGCAAGTTTGGAATGGACTACCGCTTACCTGCAGAGCTCCTAAAGAAAAATGGGCAGGAATAAAGAGTATGGATGAGCTCTGGCCCGAAGGAGAAAAATCAAAATGTCTCGATGCAGACAGACTCGGAAGAGGAAGAGGAGACACAACCTATGGAAAGAAAGAAGAGGATGTTGCCAATGTTCCTACAGCTTCTAGATCAGGTTGTTCTATTAGGTAAAGATGTCAATGATATCCTCACTGTTGCTTTCATTACAGATCCTTTAGTTAAGAAACCTAGGACAGGGCTCTCCCTAATGAATATTATGAATCCTCAACCAATCTCCTCAACCATACCTTGTACTCAAGCAACTACTCGAGAATCCCAAACAATGATTGACATCGAGGATGACCCTGAACCAGATACCACTGCATCCACTACCATAATCATTGAACAAACCCCATCACCCCTACAACCCCCATTGTCACTAGAAAAAATGACCACCCAACCCCATACCACTACACCTGAGCCCATGCAGTTGGATCCTTCGACCTACCTGAGCATGTACCAGAACTCATCGATCTAACCCCTGAAGTCTCAAGCCAATCACTCATTCCATTTATACCTATTTAGGACAATCCACCTTCAACAGAGAGTCAAATGTTTCCAATACCGCAAGCCCCAAGCACTCAATTCCCTCTCTCAACAGTCAATGTTGAGAGTTCCATCCACAGAAGAGGAACCATAGAAACCATGTTACAGAAAGAGGCAGAAGCACAAGAGGTTCAGAAGGAATCTAAACTACATCAGGGCAGAGTGAAACATCGTTGCAAGATCCACTGAAATGAGTCTTTCACAACCCACAACTATGTGCGAAATTGTTGCAGCTCTTCGTGGCCAAGAAAAAATATTTTCCTCAATTCCCAGCAGAATTGAAGGCTCAACTTGCACACCAATTGCAAAGTCCATCCCCAGGAGAAGATGAGGTGGAGACACCTTTTGCATGATCGATGGCCAATGGATTTCCTCTGCAAGTTCGAGTACCCATGTATGCCACCCCTTCACCCAACGAGCTCGTGCAATTACCAACAACCCACGTGGTAGGAATAATCAAAGCCTCAATTGAACAACTGGAGCATAGGATTCTGCATCCTGAAAGAGACGCAAAATTATGGAGATAGGAAGGACTTGTTGCGCAAGCCCAACATACACAACATGAATACTCCAGGATCCAGGCATAAATGAAGGTGGATAAATTCAAATAAAAATGTTCAGAGACCTGGGCCAACATGGGCCCAATGAGAATGCAACAAGGACCTTATGGAGCGTGGGTAGGAACCTGGAGGCCTTGACATGCTCTATTCTGATGGGCACTATAGATGACCTTCCTATAGGGATGCAACATCATGTAGTAGGAGTACCCCAGACATGGGTCTTCTTGTTTTGGCGTTTAGCAAATGAGGTAATTTGTTATGATAGAGCTCATCGGCACAAGGCCTAGTCTATTATGTGTCAAGATAACTATTTTGTAATTATAGAAATTTAGGTCTACTAGCCTAAATTTTGTACTATGGACCTCTTTTTGGACATGTTTATATATATATATATATATATATATGACCTTTTTCTTTTATTTTTATATTCTAAATGAAAATGATTAAATATTTACACATGTAAAATGTGTGTGCTTATGTTATGAACATGAAAAATTCCAATCTAAAACGTAATTAGCATATGCATTAGTAATTATATTAGTGCACCTAGGAACATGATCATAGGTAATAAACTCAAATGATCATTTTAGAAGACGTACCCTAAGGAACCACCTTAACAAGACTAGATCATGAATACGGTATAGACCATTCAAATGTGACTCAACCAAATGAGAATCCAAGAACACATGAAGGTGTTGAATACAATGTGAAAAATCGTCTCACAAAAGCTCGATGATAGTGCTATACTCAACAACATTTTTTGTAGTTGCCATGAGACAAACACCTCTGCCAGATACTATTTGGTTAGTGGACGAATAAATCACCTAGGAAGAAAAATCCAAATTATGAGTGTGATGATTGGCACCATTTGCAAATCCAAAATATAATGACGACTCTCGTGGCATCTTCCACATAGCAGAAGAAAACAAATAAAGAACGCAAGGAAAAACTAAGAAACCTATACAAAGCTATTTAAAACAATAAACAATATTTACAGAAGAACTATTACTCGAGTCGTCAGGATCAAACATAGTACTTCTTAAGGTAGATCTCATTTCTGGGCTTCGACAACACATTTCCCTCATAATCTTCTAACTCATAAGACCCTTTTTCCAATAGCCATCACATGATGTATGGACCGTGCCACATGGGTTAAACTTGCCTGCCCCCATAGAATTCTTGTCATAGTCGTAGACTAACACAATGTCTCCTTTGGAGAATTCTCCTCGGAGGACATAATTGTTGTACTGAGACTTCATGCACTTTTTATGTTCTTCATTTTATAAATCTACATCTCGATTTTGCTCATCAAGATGTTCAAGATAAACGAGGCATTCTTAAAGTTGCATCATGTTGGGTAAGAGTTCAACACCAATTTTTAGCAAAGGGATTTCACATTCAATGGGGAAAACTGCTTCTACTCCATGAACGAGTTGAAAAGGTGAGAAGCATGTTGCAGTTTTGAATGAGGTTCGGTAAGCCCATAACGTCTGATATAGCATAAAATTCCAATTTTACCTGGTCAAGTTAATCATCCACTTCAATATAGTTTTTAAGGATTTGTTAATGACCTCGACCTGAACATTAGCCTTAGGATAGTAAGGAGATGAGTGCTACTATATAAAACCCATTTTTGATGCTAACTCAGACATCATGCAGTTCTGGAAGTGACTTCCATGGTAAGTGACAATCTCTCTCAAAACCCCAAACCTAGGGAAGACTTTATTGAACATGAAAAGTGTTGTGGTTTCACTATCATTACCAAATGGTGGCATCATTTTTTCCCACTTTGTAAAGTATTCAATGACCACTATAATGTATCGATTCCCCCTAGACGAGTCTAGGTGGCATGTCATGAAATCTACCCCCCACTTGGTGAAGGGGCCCATAAAAATGATAGGAAACATCGGAGCATGGCACACACACATCTTCTTCGTAAATATTTGACAAGGATGACATTTCTTGACCTGTTCAATCAATCCTTAAATATCGTAGGCCAGAAAAAACCAACACACAAAATATTCTGGGTTGTTTCCAACATTGATAAGTGAGCGCCACATGCTCCACCATGGAAGTCATTTAGAATGACCATTTCTTCCTCATGAGTGAGGAAACGACATAGAATTGAGTCTACCCCTTGATGATACAAAGTGTCGGCGATAATGAGATAGTTCTTTGCTAGGTGATGAATCCTTCATCGCTAAACTCGTGAAAAATGTATAGGGAACTTCAGAGTCTAGAGTTATATAAGGATATATCCATACCAAGGATCATATGAAGAGATGAGGAAGATATGACCATCCAAGAAAGATTCAATTACTTCACTTTCCTCACTCTCTACTGGGAATTCCAAAATCAATACAACGAAGACTAAGATTTATTGGATTTCGTAGAAGAAAAATACAAATCGAACCCTTGAAGAAAAGCAATCTAGTTGTTATACCTCACACCAATTATTTGTCGAGTCAAAACATACTGAAAAGGATTAACATCAGCAATGACAGTTTTTTGATGCAACATAATATAATGTTGAAGCCATTGAACAACATGAAATGTTGCTAAGGCCAGTTTCTTGACATGAGAGTACTTCAGTTCAAGACCCAAAAAAGAATGACTTAAATAGTAGATGACATGGTCTTGGAGATCATCATCCTCCTAAATGAAGACCATGTCAATCAACTATTCAGTTGTTTCCAAATACAAAAGGAAATATCAATTATAATATGGGGGACTCAATAACGGATTCGAAGCCAATGATTTCTTTACTACATCAAAAGAACGTTGTTTTTCCTCATCCCAATAAAATGGAACCCCCTTTTTCAAAATACACATAAAGCCTTTTGTAATGTTGGCATAGTTAGGTGCAAATCATTGAAGAAAATTCTCCTTTCCTTGTAGACACTCAAGTTGATGAATTGTGAGTGGGGGAGGAAACTGAGTGATTTCCTCCATGTTCAAAGGGTCAACCATGATCCCTTTAGTTGAAACTATAAAACCCAAAAGACATCCTGAAGTCGCACAAAAAATATATTTATGCAGATTTAACCATATTCGATAGTAACGACATCTCTCGAAGACTAGGAGGAGGTGTAACAGATGATAAGTTCTCTTGCGAGAGTGAGTTTTGATATCATCAAAATAAATATCCATTGTATGCTTCATATTGTGGAAAGAAAACATCACAGCCCATTGAAATGCAGCTCCATAATTTTTAACGCCAAAGGGAATATTCTTGTATTCGAAGGTTCCCCAACGAAAAATGAAAGTTGTATTATGCTAGTCTTTCAGTCGAATTTCGATCTGGTTATACCCCAAAAACCATCCATGAATGAAAATATCTTTCTCCCTACACATTCATCAAGAATATGATTGATGAATGGCCTAGGGAAGTTATGTTTTGGATGAGATTTATTCAAGTCCCAGAAATCCATAAAAACTTGAATTGTGCCCTGTTTCTTATTGACTCGAACCAGATTGAACATCCATTTCTGTTGAGTATGTGTTATATTCTTTGCACGAGTAGTAGTGTCTGCACCGGGCGCGCAGGGGGGTTAGAGGGGGGGTGCAGGGGTTCGGGGGTAGTGCCTCCGAAATTTTTTTTCGCACTGGGACGACATATTTCCGGGACGACATATTACTGGGACGACATATTTCTGGGACCACATGATATTTAGGTGGTTTTTCGGTACATGGTTTTTTGTCGATGGTTTTCTATTTCCAGTTAATGAATTAGGGTTTTGGACTAATCTAGGTCATTGGGTTAGGGTTTTGGATGCTGCTGACTCCTATATGTATATTGTATTGTAAACAATGTAACATAATGTATGAATATAATATATGCTGGTTTTCCCGGTTTTGGTTTCCAGGTGAAAAATCTTTGTGTAACGTTTGTATTTGCCATTGTATCTTTTCTGTTCTTTTCTGAATATCAGTTTACAGTAGATATTGTACAAGGTTAGAATTTACATTTGGTATCAGAGCTTTATTGGCTTCAGGGGGAT
>JZKD02S2102874.1:218793-234148 GCA_000966675.3 Picea glauca | reverse complement strand
AAATAAATCACTCAAGAAAGTGGTGGGTTGCTTAGGTCCCTACTCTCAACCACCTGCGGGGATCGGTAAGCGGTGGATTGTGCTAGTCCTATGCTCTCAACCACCTGCGGGGATTGGCTAGAAGCACACAACACACAAGGAGATCTAATTCAAATCACTCTTGCAGGATTGAATAAATCAAATTTTATCTATTCTACATAAAAGAAATAGTTGAAAAGAAAATGCTCACACGCTTGCATAAATAAATAAATTGAACTAAAATATGTATTCCCCGATTGCCATGCAATCATAAAACAAAGCATTTCTACTAATCTAAAACATAAAAAAATTAATTGAAACTCATAAAATGATAAAAGGAAATGATGTTATTGAATATGCAACAATTACACATACCATGAAATCTCAAAGCTATAATCTACATTAACATGAGATCTCAAAGAAATATGATTTATCCCATCATAGTTTGGACAATTGCTCCAAAGAGTCCCCCCATCCCCAAGAATGAATAAGGAACTCTATTTTTACATGAGTTTGTCTAAAAACTAAAATAACAAACAATAAATGCAGATCCAAAAGTTTCTCTTATGGTTATAATAATTTACTAATAAATAGAATCTAAAAGTCAACTAGTAAATAATTACAAAATCTTTGTAATAATCCAAAACTAATCAAACCAATCTCACCAATGGTTCCAAGATTCTCTTCTCATTTAAGAAGATTTTTTCTAATCCAAATTCATGGCATATATTGATGGTTGAAGATGGATTTTTGTGGATTACAAAACTATCCTACGGAGTAACAACAATTGTGACATCACAAGTAACAACAAATAATAATATGACGATTTATAAAAAAGTATGATCTGGGGTTTTGCGATATTTTGAGGATATGATTATATTGACTTAATAATGCCTCATATGAAAAATATTAAGTACCCACTTCATGGATCTTTATTTATAAGTGTAACAACAGTGATGATGTAGGAGTAACAACAAGTTGCAACAAATTGTAAAAACTTAATTTCTCAAAAGTACGATCTGGGTTGTTGAGATATTTTGAAGATAAACATATTTTGACTTAATAAAGTCTTGTACAAGAAATATCAAGTAGTCACATCGTGAATCTTCAGTTGTGGGAGTAAAATTAGTGACAACGTAGGAGTAACAACAATGACAGTTGGTTCTGCAACAATCACAAACTAAACCACCTTTTCAATGATAAGTGAATAATATGTTACCTCTCTAATATTTAACCATAAATCAAATAAAATACTAAAGAAATGTAATGGAAAATACCTTGGTTCTAAATCCCTCATATAATCATTAAAAATGATTAATAAACACTAATACAATGTTATGGGTAAGCACGAAGGGATTAAAAATAGGGAAAGCGGATGTAAAAAGGATGACAATTTCCTGGCCCAACACCTGAGTCATTCATTATTGTTTTGTTGAATTTTCGAGTCAGATATCCCTATGTTAGTTGTAATTAGTGATCCTCTATCTTCACATCATCTCTCGTTGTATGTTTCATGTTGATTAATGGGGGATACATCAAGGCTCTCCTTCGACGAATCTCTTCCTATCCTTCAACGAATCTCTTCCCATTGACTTCAACACTATCTAGAAGAGGGATCTAGAAACCAACTAGTACCTTGGATATTGCAATCATTAATGGTATACCTCCTCATGATCGACAGTGGGATTACATCATTGACTCTTGATCGATTGATTCTACAAGTGTATGATTTTATATCCTTTATTCACACTCGCTAGATTGTACTAGGTACCTTGGGGTCCACCTTCATCATTGGTGGGTCCCCTTCCATCTGTTAATGGTGTACACTAATGATCAATAATCAAATGTTTTCTACCGTGCTCAACATCAGCTCATCTATTCAGATATTGTAGATTCGTACCATCGAGGTTTGGGATGAAGAATCAAGAGTATTATTATGTTGTCCATTTGCAGAGGTGTTTGTTCCATCCATCATAGTTAGAAGTCAGAGTGCCTAGCCTGACCAAGAATCCAAGGAGGAGTAAGGAGAAAGGATTCAAGGGAGAATGAAATCATCAACAAGGTATTCTTTGATGTAATTTCTCTATTATGTTAATATATCAATGGTTTGCCCCCTTTCCCAATACTTTCCTTTGTTATATAGTTCTTTAGAGGAGGTTTGAGAGAGCTTATAGATCTTCTAGAAACCACTAGAGACTCAAATGTTTACCACGAAGATACAACTCATTCTTTGCAACTCCCTGAATCTAGAAGTTTCAGGGGACATCTCCTGTTGAACACTGCTGAGGAGTGATGACCATTGTTTGTTCTCCATTATGTGTCCATCAATGATCTCCAAAAAGGCTCGGATCTTATGTAAAACATGTATTTTGGCTTACATCTTATCATGGATTCCCTTTTGGCCTGTAGGGTGGAAATTAAGGATATAACACCAACTTCAATGAGCTCTTCTCAGGCTTCACTTTAAAAAGCACATGGTCTCCCACTTTAAATTCTCTAGATGACCTACTATTATCTGCATAACTATTCTATATATATTGTTATTCCTTCAAATTATGCGTAATTCTAACCATCTGATATTCAATATCCTTAAGCAATTCTATACCAAGTACCACTTTGTCTCTTGGGTTGTCCTAACTTAATGGAGTATTTCATTTTCTACCATACAAAGCTTCAAATGGGATCATCTTCAATGAAGTTGGATACCCATTATTATAGGAAAACTCAACCAAATGCATTTAATCCTCCCACTTAATGGCTTATCCATCACACACATTCTCAACATGTCTTCAATTACCTGGTTGAGCCTCTCTATCTGCCCATCTGACTGTGGATGGTACGTTGTGCTAAAATTTAGATTTGTCCTGAATCCCTTAAATAATCCTCTCTAAAATTTTGAAGTAAACTTTGTATCTCTGTCTGAGTGATCTAGGTGGATATCAGTGGCCACCCGCCTATTCCATTGGTTTTTCCGCCTTGGTATTTTTCTATGGTTTTTCATGTCCTGAACTTTCAGAGTCGTTTTGGGGCCCTAAACGATATTTTTTGGAAATTTGAGGGGATTAGGGTTACCAACAACATACCCTGGCCCTAGCCAAAAGTTGTACTTATAGGATAGAAATTTCAAATGGTAGCCAAAAGTTGTACTTATAGGATAGAAATTTCAAATGGTATACCGAGCACCCCAAATAGAGATTGTATTCAAAATTTATGCCCTCGGGATGTTGATGTATCAACGACCCCCATCGGGGCCCAAAAATATTTTTTCATTTCATCTTCCGGGGTTAGAGTTTTGGATGTTGGGGTTTTTTCAATGATTCTTTATGCTAAAAAGGCCTTTTCATCCTCTTTGTAATGACAACATCTTGCGAATGAGCATAGTCGTCACATCTCTATCTTCAAAGATAAACTACCACCATTCTAGTGAGTTCAGTTCATTCTGCATTTTACAGTTCATGTACATTTAATTCATTAATATAAATTGTGTATTTTTGTATCTATGTGTTTCTTGCAATATCTCTATGTACTTCCTTGTTATATTTCTGCCTTCATGTCATTATCAGCATAATATGAATCAGTGGTATTAGATCAGTCTTCTCTTTATTTGTTTCTATGTGCATGTCCCCAACGAGGTCGTGGTATAAGGAGTTGGGACTTGAACTACTTGAGCCTTTGAAATACCATCATCGCCGACCCCAATGAACTCCCGTGGTGGAAGACAAGAGAAACGATGGAGTAGGAGATCCTATTCATTTGTTGCTCAAGGAGACCCTCATGTGACAAAGGGACGAAATGATGGAGAATTTTTCCCAAATCCTTTGCCGACTGCTGGAAAAAACAAACACAGCTTCGTCAAACGACCACTTTGGAAGAGTTGTCCCCTTAAAGGTACCAATTTAATTTTCATATTCCCACATTTGAAGGTTAGATAGATGTGTATGATTTGGAAATGTGATTAAATCTGCTAGAAGGTTATTTTTCTGTCCACAATTTTTATGATAGGGAAAATATCACCTTTGTGCTCCTTAAGGTTGTTCCCCATGTCAGAAATTGGTGGGGGACTTACTGTTAGAAAAATTCCACATAGGAGTATAGAATGTTTGAGGACAAACCCACTTGGGATTTTTTTATGGATTTTGTTAAGGAACAATGTTACCCTGTTGGAAACTATGACAACCAATACATGAGATGGACCATACTGCATCAAGAGAGGTACCAAACAGTGTTGGATTTCACAAATACCTTCCATACCTTGCGCATCAAGATGGGTATCAAAGACATATGGTTCTAATATCTTTGGGGTATACATAGGTACATCCAAACATAAATGGAGTTTCTGGACATCTTTTGACTGGCAGAAACTTATCAATATGCTGTCAAAATTGAGCCAAAATTTAAGCAGCGGAGTTTGGGTTTTCAAATATGAAAAAACTTAAGTATGGTAAAGGCAAACCTAACTCATAGAACATACAACCTCACAACAACCAATCCAAGTCACATGAAAAGAAGAGTATCGGGAAGATGAAGAAGCACAATCAAAAGTGGTGTGACTTCCACAAAATCCGTTGGCCCAACACTAATGAATGTCACATGAAATAGTCATTGGTGGACGAGCTCAAAGAAAATGAGTTGAGCCATGACTCAGACTCTGATTCAGAAAACGATAAAAGGAAATAGATCATTGATGTAGAACCCACTGCTACGGTCATGACCATAACAATCCAACTAGAATAATTAGAGGATCCTAAGGAGGGGGAGCACCTCTTCCATTCATAGATGTGGGTGAAGGGGACCTCACTGCATATCATTGTTGATAGTGGAAGCCAAAAGAGCCTAATCTCAACAGAGGTCATCAAGAAGTTGGAGTTGCCAACAACATTGTTGGGATGAACTAGTGGTCTATATTCCTCAACATTTTCTTATAAATTCGAGTAAGTAAACTTATGAGGGACTAACACAATATGTGTATATTTGATCTTGGATCTACCTAAGAATTCCTAGTATAAATCAAATAGTAAAATGCCAAACCCATAGAAAAAAATTAATTCCTATGTTCTCAGTCACTTAGGATTGACTGTCAAATGGTAGGGACTCAGATTTCAAGAATTCACTTTGTGTGCTTGCTTACAAATGCAGTCTGTCTTGGCCAACTAGGTTTTGATATTAGAAAGGATTATTTCTAAATGTGAGTAAAAGGCTAGCTGGAAATAAACTTAATCTATCCAATACTGAAATGAAATATGCTAGTAGGAAAACCTACAGACTAAGTTCGATCTTCGAGTATATTTTGTTAGAACTATTGGTATAACATAGTAGATGGAATAACATTCAATTGTTCGATTCTCTTTACATCATCATCCTAAACAATTACTCACCATACACAATGTAACATTACATGTAATGTAAGATTATGCATCTATAGGAAATTATAGTGAATAAGAAATAATAACAAGTATGAAATCGACAAAGAGGAAGTACTTCCAACACATGTTGCTTAAAGATAAAGACAACACATACTAGGGGGGGCTTATGGATATGGTGTTAATTAAACTCAGAACGTATAGAGAACTTTAACTCATAATATAAATCATAATTTCATTATATAGATTTCAAGGAAAATATCATTAATTACAATATGTCTTCAAGTTCATAACAATATTCTCACTAACTCTTTATGTTATGTTTCTTGTCTTTTATAGATATTACAAACAAATCGAGTGTTCCCCAATACACTCTGTTTTCAAAAATGAATTACAAGAAAATAGTTCAGATCTCCATTATAGCATTTGACATAACTTTTCCTTTGTCTTCTAGATCACATCCTTGATCTTTTGATAAGTTGATCCTTGCTCCTTGCTTTCAGCATCAAATCCCCACTTTTATGAGTGAGCTGACATATTTGCAAATAGTTCTATAGATTTACTGTAATAACTATCTACCTAATTTGAATATCATTGACCTCTGGGTGATGAATGGAATGGGGATGAAAAGTAGATAAATCATCATTTTCTAGTATTGGTGAAGTATATCTAAGTGGAAATTCTTCCTTAGAGCGAGTGGTGACATGCAAATCTGTAATTCCTGTAATCACTCATGAAACAAAGTAAATTCCCATAATAACTGGTTTATAGGTAATTTTGCTAAGGAAATAGTTCTAACATCATTTACAAGAGAAAAACAAGAGTTAATCTCAATTAACAATGTATTACCTTATTTACACTCGTTATGCCACCAGTTAGGTAAAACTGGGAAAAAATAGTTGTTTTCGAGGTCAAAATGGAGGAAAATGGAGCTGGAAAAAGAGTCAAATCTAACACCCAATGAACACCACACCCACAACCATACAACATCATGTGGCTTCACCATGGACAATATATTTGTGTCATCTAGCAGTGTCACATGTCCTACGACATCAAGCACTTCAAGAACAAGGTATTGTGTGATGTTGCCCCACTAGAAATATTTGATGTTCTTTTAGGCACACCATATATGTGGAATCATCATTATGTTTATGAGTCTTGACCTTGTAGTGTCATTGTTACTTTGGGAGTTCATCTTTATAGGGTACTAGAGGTAGTTATGATTATTATCTTGGAAAAACAGTGCCACAAAGTAATCTTTCATACCACCAAGTTTAGCCTCTTCACGATGCAGTCCAAAGGTGAACAAAAGGAAACTGTGACCATTATAGCCTAAACCAAATGACTTTTTATCTAGAAGAAGCAAGTTGAAAATATTGTAGAAGAGCACAAAGATATTCTTTCATCACCTATGGGGGTGCCTCCACACTACCTAGTCAAGCAAAGATATAATAGAGCCCTTCATATCTCTATTTTCCACAATCCTTTTTAGGTGTTCTTGGGGTTCCATCCATTAGCCCCCTTTGATATAGCTCGTAATGATGCATATTCATCGACAAAGTCCTCCCACACTCAGACCAATGCATCTCATGCAGCTAAATTGATTGAACAAATCCAACCCCTCCAACAATAGGTTCATGACATTCTTCTACAGAATAATGCCAAGTACAAGCATGACAACTTATTTAACAAGGTAAGCGGCTCACCAAGGTTCTGATTAAGCAAAAGCTTCCCCATCTCCCATGAGAGATTGTTGCAATGGGGACAATTACTTCCGAAGGTGGAGGAGAGAAGTAGATGGATATTGGTGGCCACCCACCTATTCCATTGGCTCAAAATATAGTTTTCCACCTTGGAAGTTTTTCTATGGATTTTTAGGTCCTAAACTTCTAGGGTCATTTTGAGGCCCTAAACAACATGTTTTAGACACCCAGGGGCTAGCAGATGCCAACGACATCCCCTAACCCTAGCCAAGAGTTTTACTTCTCAGCTAGACCTTTCCAATTCTATATTGAGTTCCCCCAAACAAATATTGTATGAAAAAATTACACCCTCGGGAAGTTGACGTATAAACTACCCCCATCGGGGCCCACAAACCTTTTGACATTTCATATTTTGGGGTTAGGGTTTTTTCATTGATTATTTAAGTTAAAAATTCATTTTGAGCCTCATTGTAATTCCAACATATTATGAATGAGCGTATCTGTCACATCTCTATATTCATAGATAAGCTACCACCATTCTAGCGAGTTCAGTTTGTTATGCACTTTACAGTTCATGTACATTTCGTTGATTAATAAAAATTGTGTATTACTGTATCTCTATATTTCTTGCAATATATCTATGTATTTCCTCGTTATATCTATGCCTTCATTTCATTCTCAACATAATCTGTATCACTGAGACAATTGCCTTAGATATTCCATGCAACCTAGCAATCTCCCTCATGTAAATTTCTACAATATTAGTTGTTGTATGAGTCATTTTTTTATAGGAAATAAATGAGAAAATTTTTACAATTTACCAACGACTACCATTATTGAATCATGTTTCCTTGTTGTCCTAGGAAACTTAGTGATAGTATCAATGGTTACCACTTCCCATTTCTTCTCTGGAATTGTTAATGGTTGTAGCAAACACATTGGGTGTCTATGTTCATATTTCACTCTCTAACATTCCATGCATATGACAATGTAATCAACAACATCCTTATTCAAACCTGGCCAAAATAATTTTCTTCTTACTACTACAATTATTTTTTGGTAACTGAGATGTCTGGCATATGGAACATTATGCATTTCCTTTAACAACAAGTCCCGATGTTGTTCGAAACTAGGAACATAAACTTTGTTCTTATGCATAAGGAATCAAACATATTTAATCTCATACCCTTTGAATTTATGGTGTACATTATCTTGTTGTAAACTCTCTTTTACCTATAGGTAATGTTGGTCTATAACAATAACATCTAAAATTATTCTCTTTAAATATGATTGATGCATACTAATGGTTTTAGCATGCATGAGATGTACTCTTCTGCTAAGTGAATCAACAACTTTATTTTCTTGCACAACTAAGCTCTTTGGATATGATTATGAGATCATTTACAAGAAATGAAAAGACAATGTGATTTCTGATGCTCCTTCAAGAAAGTATGAAGATGAAGGGTCCATTTTTCCCTCTCCTTCATTTTCCCAGATTGGCTCCAATCCGTTCTCCAAGAATGGCTGCAAGATCCCAAAATTTCTAGTTTGATCCAACAATTGCAAGAAAAATCTCTAGTTTCCCCAGGGTACTCTTACCACAATGATGATCTTCACTACAAAGGTCATCTATATTTATGTAAACAAACACAACTTAAATCCATGGTTCTTTCTGAGCTTCATGCTACACCCACAGCTGGGAACTCATGGTTTACCATAACCTATGACAGGGTCAAACGTTCTTTTTGTTGGGATGGTATGAAACAGGACGTTCACACTTTTGTGGCGGAATTTGATGTATGTTAATGAAACAAGGGAGAAACAGTCAAATCCACAGGCACACTACAACTGCTTCCAATCCCACCCTCTATTTGGAGGGATATCTCTATGGATTTCATTGTTAGCTTACCTAAATCGAGAAATAAGTCATTCATCATGGTGGCAGTTGATTGTGTTTCCAAGTATTCTCATTTCCATGCACTTCAACACCCATTCATCGCCTCCACTGTGGCTCAATTTTTTATGGGTTGTATCTTCAAGCTTCATGGTATGCCTCATTCTATTTTTTCTAACAGAGATCCCACTTTCACCAACAATTTTTGGCAAGAAATGTTCAGGATACAAGGCACACAATTGCATCTCAACACCGCTTATTATCCCTAGACTGATGGTCAAATTGAAGTTGTCAACAAGTGTTTGGAAATATATTTGAGGTGTTTTTCATCTGAATGGAAAAATCAGTGGGATCAATGGTTACCCCTAACTGAATGGTGGTACAACACTTCTTAAACTATACAACTACTTGCATGACTCCTTTTGAAGCAGTATATGGACAAAATCCATCTTCATTTCTATCATACATGCCCGACGTCTCAAAGGTCTAGGCATTTGACCAAACTCTTACAGTTTGAGAAGCTATTATCTCTACCCTCAAAGAGAATTTTGTCATGGATCAAAATCGTGTGAAACAACAAGCAGATTAAGGTCGCTTAGAACATCAATTTGTTGAACGGGACCATGTGTTTCTTCAATTGTAGCCTTATAAGAAGAACTCACTCAAGGTTGATCATTGTCATAAAATGGCACCCAAATTTTATGGTCCTTATATAGTTCTCAAACGTGTGGGACATGTGGCTTATTAGTTATCTTTTCCTAGTCATTCTAAGATCCATCCTGTTTTTCATGTCTCTTGCTTAAAGAAGGTGATTGGAACTAAGTGCCAAACTCAAAACAGTCTTCTCAATTTGGATGAAGAAGCCTCCATCTAGTTGCAACAAAAATCAGTCTTGGACCACAGTGAGTGTCATCTCCATCATCGCACCATCAAGGAATTTTTAGTCCAGTGGAAAGATACAACTCCAACGGATGCCACCTGGGAGCCAGCTACCATTCTGCAGCAATTTCCTCATACAAACTAGTACATGCTTATCATTTTAGGCTATTGTACCAACTAATATATTGTTCACACTGGAAGCATGAAGAGCACTTGAGTGTCCCATTGCTCCAATATCTCAAGGAGATGAGAACAAAAGGTCCAATAGGGAAAACCTATAACCTTATCCCACCATGGACCAGTGAAGCTACTTATATCTAGAGGGGAACATCTTGTTCTAGTTAAAGTAGTATTGGAAGTGATTCCAATCCATTGGATGCCACTTGCATGGCTTCCAAAAGGAGTCCAAGAAAGAATAAGACGCATATGCTACATGTTCATTTAGTCACGGAAACATGGGAAAAATGGATTTGTACTAGTATCCTGGAAAAATTAGCATTACGTAAGGCCCGTGGAGGATGGGGACTTAAGAATATTTTTTTGTTCTCAAATGAATTAGTTGTTAAGAATGTGTGACACTTAGTTCAAACATCTAGGTTATAGGTTCAAGTCATAAAGGCTAAGTACATATATCTAGACTCTGCAGAGGAATGGGTTAGAAATCCTATAAAAATAATCCAAAACACATCGATAATATGGAAAGCAATCAATTTAACTTTCCCATTGGTTGGAAATTGGTTACTATGGAAAGTTGGAAAAGGGGACATAGTCCAAATTGGACTGGATCCTTGAACCAAAATTTGAGGTTTTCACAAGTTACCTCCACATATGATAACATAGTTAAGAAGTAAAGGTTTGTATACTCCAAGGAAGATAATAAAATGGGAGAGGACAACTCTTTGGCAACAACATTTATTAACCTAGAGGGAGATTGGATAAAGGAAGAGGATACTTTCATTTGGAAGAGATACACAAATGATTTAAAAAATAGTTTTTTCAAGACAAAAGGCGATGAATATCTACTTGTTTGATCATAAAATACCATGGGTGAATATGTTCCAAAAATCGAATACAAGACTTTAGCAACTACAGGAAGAGAGGATTTCTAGAAGTAGTCATGGAAAGTTGTATGGAAGATCAAATGCCCATCAAAATCTAAAATTTTCATGTGGTTGATATTGAACAACAAAGCCCCCTCTTGAGACTTATTACAAATGATAAACTTTGTGGGACCTAGTTGGTGGTGTCTATGTTAGCAAGTTGAAGAAACAAATTCTCACATTTTTGTGTCTTTCCCATTTACAAAACAAGTACGAAAATAAGTGGAAGGTATGATTGGTTTAAAAAATGTTTAGGTAGGAAATKCCATTGAGRAGGTGTTTAGGCACTGRTGCACAAATAGGRAAACTAGAAGGTTGATATCACTCTCATTAATTATTGCTTAGGGAATATTGTCTACTAGAAACTTGAAACGATTCAAACTATTTGAGGACAAAGAAACATTACCTTTGAAATGCATTGTTCAAGCTCTAAAAATTTTATAGGTTTTTCTCCAAATTCAAGATTAGCAATCTATACATCAATTTCAAGAAGAATATGTCAATAAGAATAAGGATACTCCATGAGCTTACTTTGATGTGCCTCTTAGGGGTTGGACAAGAAACATATCTTTGTGACTAAATACTTTGATCAATATATGTAATTGTATATGCCTAGGTAAGCCACTTGGTTTGCAAGCCATTTCCATTTAAAATAAACAAGATAACTTCTTATTTTGAAAATCTATACAAATATAAGATTTAATTGTTCTAAAGTCCATTTTTAGCATTAGCTTTCTTTTTAATATAAAACTAAATATTTAATAAGAGTAAATTTATATAAAATAACTTTTTTAAAATAAAAATATATTAATTATTAAAAAAATGAACTTTGTTTATCATTTTAAAAATAAAAACATATAAATTATGAAAAATATATTAACTATACTATATGTTTCAGGTGTGCTCAAGCTTCACTCATAAACTCACATTTACCTCACATAACATAGTGAGCATTAATAGTGCACTCCATCACCTACTATTCTACACCATGGAGACCTATATTAATTATGAATGTTATATACACATTTATCTAAATTTATTTTAATTTGAATTTTTTAAATATCAATAAATTTACATCTCAATTATTATTTTTATTTATTTAAATATTTGATAAATTTAAATTTAAAAAAAATTACGTTATTTTAATAAATAAATGTGATGATGATGACTGGAATCCATCAAACGAAATATAATTGATTGAAGAATTATTTAATGTGCTTTAATAATAAAAAATATTTAGTAAATCATCCTAATTTTAATAAATTAAAAAATAATAGTGTAATCATCCTTATGATGCTAGAGCTGTTCTCTAGTAATGTAATCGATTTGAGACTTTCAGATTAATAGAAGTCAACCTCTTTTCATCTCTTTGTAAAAACTGTGTTAAAACACTCGAGTATGGAGGATCTAGTCGAGGGTTGTTATGCTGTTGTAATGTAGGTTTGATTGCAGCGGTATCGTGACAGGTTTTAGTCAACTCCCTTGTGATTTTTTTCCCTCTTACACTGAATGGATCAGGCATGGAGGATCCAGTTGATTTGTTCCAGCTGCATGGTGATGTAGGTTTGATCATTGTGTTGTTGTGACTATGTTGTTTGGACATATTTCAGTGTCTGAAACTTGAGCTTAAGAGTGATCTTGAGTCTGATTTTTTCTTCTCCAAGCTGCTTGAAGGCATGAGGCCCATAACAACCTTGTCCACCTTTCTTACTAATTCTTCCCTCTGCTCACACTTAAACTCAATTCACTGACTGAAGTTAGTTGTGGCCCTCACTTCCCTGTACATTTCCTATCTAGTTCTGTGTTGAACATCATTCAGATTTTGAGTTTTTTCCATTGACCTCCATTCATATAAAAATAACATCCACCTATTTTGATGGGTACTGGGCTTACCTCTGCCACAATCCATAGGTAGCTTCTAGTGTTTGGCTCCATAGGGGATGGCATGCTCCTTGCGAGCTGCCAAGAACAAGTAGTTACAGTCGCCTTAAGCATTGGGATATGGAGTCGAGCTCAAAACATGATGCTAAAAAATACAGGCCTATAAGTAAAAAATGGAAATAAACACACATGCTCCAAGGAGCTTATTTACGTATAGTCTTAAACTAATTGATTTTTACAGAGTGTTAGGTGAAATCAAACTTCTACCATAGCCATTAAAGTAACTTCCTAACTGGAAGCCCTTTTATTCTGTCAGTAATTGATAATAAATAATGCAATCATGACAACAAAACGGTTACATTCTTCAACTTTCCTCTTAATGATGAGGCCAGGATAAAGCTGGGTGACTTCAAAACATGAAGGAAATAAAACTCCATGTATTTTTTCACAAGCTCATAGGACAAGAGACGAACTCTAGAAAATTTATAACAAGCAGCCTTCTCTACTACACAACTGCTCACACATTGTTGGATGTCTCTGGAAAGCACAGGTGGGTGAGAGGCTGATGCAGGATGAATGCTCTCGGGCGATGGTTTCTCACTGAAAGGATCTAGACATGAGATAAATTGCCTCTTCTGTTGCTCCTCTAGTTCTTCTGGTTCTTCTTCTTGTCTCTCCCAAGGGTCAGATTCATAATCATCATAAACAGGACCCATGGGAAAGATCTGCTCTTCATCATGCCGCTCAAGATGTATGATTTCCTCACAATGATTTTTCTTAATGAATAGAGGATAAGGCTCTGTTGTATTCTCTTGGAAATCCTACATATCTAGCTCGGAATCTGATTCATAGATGTCATATACAGGTTGATTGCTCCTCTGGTCAGCAAACTGAGGTGTGGGGCTCTGCTGCTCTTCATCTAAATAATCATCAAAGCTAGGAACAACAGGCAGCTCAGGAGAAAAATGCAAGGCCTCTATGGCTATGAAATATTCACTATCATCCTCAGTAGAGCTACCAAGAACATTCACCTCAAGGACAAGAAA
This sequence comes from Picea glauca, assembly GCA_000966675.3. Lineage (NCBI taxonomy): Eukaryota > Viridiplantae > Streptophyta > Pinopsida > Pinales > Pinaceae > Picea > Picea glauca. The sequence continues at coordinate 220,267 of JZKD02S2102874.1, read as the reverse complement.
ATCCTCTGCGCTTTCTTCAGATTCCAACCTTTCTAGTTTGGCAGAGAGATATTTTACCAGTTCCATTACTTTTCCCAAAGCATATTCATATTCCTCATAATCCTCATCCTCACAACCTTCATTAGACACAACCATATCTTGATCATGGCCTTCACATTCCTCACAACATTTATGATAGATTAACTCACATTCCTAAAGTTTGCATGAAATTGTTCAAGGGAGGAGATGATAGTAGGGGGAAAGGATTGATACCACTCACGGGCATCCCCGTCCAATTAGAACATAGACATCATCATTAAAACATCCTCATGATGTATCTCCCACTGATACATGAGTTCATGAAACTCATGGAGATGTCGAGCAGGATTGTCCTCTTTATGTTCTCTAAATATGGGCAAATAATCACCCCATTAATCCATAGTAGGGACAACATTAGGAAAAATAGGAACAACAGAAAAATTAAAAGGAGAAAACCTTCGAGCTAGGATTTTGTTCATTTCAAATCAGTGGAGTCACCAGTTGATCCTTTAACCATGGATTTTCCAGGTGAATGATATGAAGTAGGAGTGTGTCTAGCCTTTTTTCACCATCAAAGAGTAGATATGATCGTTGTGTTCTCCCAATGGCTACTAGGTGTAGCCAGAAGCAACCACACTGAAACATTGGAGTCACCAGGTGCAAGTGCAATCTTCAAAGGTTCTGATATTTGATGCACCTTCAGACTCAGAATTTCATTGTCATTCTACCCAGGGAAAATCTTCAATTCATTCCTTGGCAATGGCGCCATAAATGTTAGCACTAGAAGTCACCTCTGGATTGTGGCACATGTAAGCCCAATACACATCAGAATAGGTGGATGTTGGTTTTATATGGATGGAGGTCAATGGACAAAAATCAGAATTTGAGTGATGTTCAACACAGAACTGGACAAGAAATGTATAGGTAATTGAGGGCCACAACTAACTTCAGTCAGTGAATTGAGTTTAAGTGTGAGCAGAGGGAAGACTTAGTAAGAAAGGTGGACAAGGCTGCTATGGGCCTCAGGCCTTCAAGCAGCTTGGAGAAGAAAAATTCATACTCAAGATCAGTCTTAAGCTCAAGTTTTAGACACTGAAATATGTCCAAACAACATAGTCACAACAACACAATGATCAAACCTACATCACCATGTAGCTACAGCAAGTCGACTGGATCCTGCATGCCCGAGCCATTCAGTGTAAGAGGGAAAAATATCAGAAGGGAGATGACTAAAACTGTTCACGATACTACTGCAATCAAACCTACATTACAACAGCATAACAACCCTCGACTGGATCCTCCATGCTGTTAGGACCCTATAATGTACCTTTTTGTTCACACTTTTGCTACCATTACATCCTTTTTCCACTCACATTTAAACTTACATTATCACCTTACCCTATCTTTCCAAAGGTATACAACGTCTCTTCTCTTTGCTATATGTTTAATCTGTTTT
>JZKD02S2102874.1:202677-214345 GCA_000966675.3 Picea glauca | reverse complement strand
AATTTAAGAGAGATCCTTAAAGAAGAACTTCAAAAATTGCTCAATGCAGGGTTTATATATCCTATATCAGATAGTGAATGGATTTCCCCATTGGTAATATTTCCCAAGAAAAACGGGAAATGGAGAGTATGTGTAGAATACAGAGCCTTAAATAAAGCCACTCAAAAGGATCACTTCCCATTGCCATTCATTGATCAGGTGTTAGACAGTTTATCAGGGAAGAAATTTTTCTCCTTTTTAGATGGTTTCAGTGGGTATAATTAGATCAAAATTGCACCCCAAGACCAAGATAAAACCATTTTTACTAGCCCTTGGGGAAATTTTTCTTATAGAGTCCTCCCATTTGGAGTATGTAATGCACCAACAACCTTTCAAAGAGTAGTTATAGGAATCTTTTCTGATATGCTTAATGACTCTATGGAAATTTTTATGGATGATTTTACCCCTTATGGTGTTTCTTTTCAGGAAGCACTACAAAACCATGAGAAAGTACTTAAACGATGTATACAAGCCCACCTCTCCTTAAGTACAGAAAAATGTCATATGATGATGAGTGAAGGAATAGTGCTTGGACATTTTATTTCATCTCAATGAATCTAGGTTGATCCATCCAAGATACAAGTCATTAAAAATCTTCCTATTCCCAAAACCCAAGCAGAGGTAAGAAGTTTTCTAGGACATGCTGGATACTACAGAAGATTTATCAATTTTTTTTCCAAAATAGCTTCTCCCCTGTTTGTGTTACTGATGAAAAATGCCAAATTCAATTGGACTAATTCTTGCTAGAAATCATTTAATACACTTAAACATCAGTTATCTACATCCCCTATTCTAAGAGGACCTGATTGGACACTTCCCTTTCATATATCCTCTGATTCTTCAGACACTGCAATAGGATCTGTCTTGGGACAAGAAGAAAATCATCTTCCTTATGTTATTTATTTCATTAGCAAGAATATGACTCCTGTTGAACTTAACTATACAGCTACCGAAAAGGAATTCTTAGCAGTTATCTATGCTATTAATAAATTTCGACATTACATCACTAGCTACTCTACTCTTGTCCATACTGATCACTCAGCTATCAAATATCTAATGAACAAACCTATCACAAATGCTAGAGTCACTAGATGGTTACTATTATTACAAGAATTTGATATTACAATTGTAGATAGACCAGGAAAAGAAAATCTAGTTGTTGATTTCCTTTCTCGGCTAACACCTGATGATAATACCCCAATAGATGATTCTATTCCTACTGAATATCTATTTGCAGTATATGTTCACTCACCATGGTATGCAGACTTCGCTAACTACTTGGTTGCATGGAAGCTACCACCACACCTATCCCACCGAGAGAAAAGAAGAATCATTCAACAAAGTGCTCGGTATAGTTGGAGAAGTGGGTGTATAGCCGAGAGAATTAGTTACAGATGGGGGACCTCCTTTCACTTCCCACGGTTTTAAATCCACCCTTCAGAAATATCATATTCATCATAGAATGAATACACCATACCACCCCCAAGCCAATGGACAGATGGAAAGCACAAATAAAGTAATAGAAGCCATTCTCATAAAAACAGTGAAGGAAAACAGAAAGGACCAGTCTCACAGGCTCCCTGAAGCATTATGGGCCTACAGAACTACCTGGAGAAATACTACAAGATTCTCTCCCTATGAATTAGTTTATGGAAAAAGTGTCATCTTTCCTGTGGAATTTGAAATCAAAACCTTGAGGACTGCTTTAGCTTTCAACCTTGATTTGACCGATGCACAGACAGCCAGGTTGCAACAGCTTAATGAATTGGATGAAAAAAGACTAGATGCCATTCATCAGATAACTATGATTCAACAACAAAGATCAAAATGGCATGACAAAACTATCAAGCATAAGCAACTCCAAAAAGGTAATTGGGCCTTACTGTATGATTCTCGGTTTAAAGAATTTGAAGGGAAACTACGTACAATATGGCTTGGACCTTACGAAGTGGACACTGTTTTCCCCAATGGAACAGTAAGGCTCCTCACAATCGATGACTCTAAAACACCGTTACTTGTAAATGGTCATCGCCTCTGTCTGTACCAGCACCCTATTTCCAAAAAAGATTTTAAGGCCACATGTGTGGAAGACTCTCATTACCTCTTTTTAGAGGGGCCTCCTACCCCTCATTGCAATTAATTCTTTTTAAATTAATTTCTTTAGTATTAGATTAGATTTCGTTTACTAATAATCCCTGTCAAGAAATACAATGTTACAATTGATTTTTGCAGATTCTCGATCAAAGAAAAGGCCTACCAAGAAAGGACGATCTTACTCCAAGAAGAGCCAACCTTCATTTTGTGAAACACTATTCCCCTTTTTCCCCATTGTTGAAACACCACTATTCATCAACTATTTCTCTTTTCCCCCATTGCTGAAACACCACTGTTCAACAAATGTTTTCCTTTTCCCCATTGCCGAAACACCACTTTTCAGCAATTTTCCGCATTTTTTTCCCATTGCTGAAACACCACTGTTCAACAATTTCTCGCATTTTTCCCCATTGTTGAAACACCACTGTTCAACAATTTTTAGCAAATTTTTCGCCCTTCTCCCTATTGCTGAAACACCACTACTCAGCAACATGTCGCCATTGTTGAAACACCACTTCCTCAGTAGTATTTTGCAACATCACCCTTCAGCAAACATTTTTCTATTCTTTCCCTGTTGTTGAAACACCAACTTTTCAGCATTCCCTGTCAATAAGCTCTTTCGCTCTCATACTACATTTTGTCCTTCCACTAAACAAATCCTTGATACAATTTCTCTAACAAATCAAAAGTCTCTGCCATGGCTACTGTAGAACTATTATGGACAGGTGCTATATTTTGTTTGAAGTACGAATCAAAAGGTAAAGATGAGGTATGTAAACTTTATATGTAAATACAATTGAACTATAGTTAATGAGAAGATCCCAACTCATTATTACCACTCATGTAAAATCATTATTTTAGACGTACTTGAGGGGGGGAGAAAATATTGAAATCTTATACCATCATTTCACACGAACCAACCACTGTCATTCATTTTTTACCATCCTTTCATTTGTTTCACCACCATTTGCATGCCTTCACCCGAAAAATTCACTCTGTATAGAAGCGGTTACTCGACTCTCTGATGGTGCATTTTACTGAGCTATTAGATATGGGGGGACCTATTATACGGTACGAACCCGACACGACAGCTCTGTTAGAACTATATCTAGAAGTCTATCAAATTTTTCTGCAGGTAGGATGGCTGGGTTATTTTCAGAGGCTCTAGGGATTTGATCAACAACAGGTTCTTCAATTTGCTCAAAATCTCCAGGAAGATCATTCCATTGTTCAAGGGGTTCGGATTCCAGTTACAGAGGAGGATATAACACAGGTTTCGGGTCTCCTTGCCAATGGCATTCGTTGGTTCAGCCGCAAACATATCATCCTTAATGCCCAACAAGATTTCCTTTTGCCAGGGGAACAAATTGAGCCTAAAGGCCGGGGTGTCTGACTTAGCTCGTTGCCGCCTCCTTGGCCAAACATTGCAGAGTTTGTCAAGCACTACCTTACCTGTGAAGGCCGATACCAAGTAGTCTACCAGTACGATTTTGTCATGTTGTCTCATTTACGACATGCTAGATTGATAAACATTCCTTATTATCTGCTTGGATGTTTTAAAAATATGTCGCATTACTGTAAAAAGGCTAAAAATCCCACCCTTTCCCTCACCCATCACCGTCTCGCTCAACTACTTATTCAAAAGGGTTTTTCCCAACAAAACCCTCTCCTAAACAACCCACCCATAGATCCCCAAGAAGCTGTTGAATATCCTGAAAATCTTCAGGAACATCAACCACAAAACCGTCCAAACCCTCTGGAAGTACCTAACAGTCCGCCTACATACCCAATCAATCCAATTAACCTTCCTACAATACCAAGCCTGCCCCACATCTTACGAGAATCATCCACTCCTACCATTCATATCCTTAGCAATGATTCTGGACCAGACAACTCTCCCTATCCCATCACTGAGGAAAATCCCCCACGCAAACGAAAGAAAATTCCTCTTTTTCCACCCTTTTTACAAAGAAAACTAACAAGGACCTCAAGTAGAGCAGCCACTACTGCCACTGCCCTAAATCCCCAACCCATCCGGCTGAAACCCCGTACACCTGCACCCTCCCAAAGTCCAGAATTTTTACCTATTCCACCCACAAGCACTAAAACACAATAACCAGAGGCACGGTGTGCTGCGACATCATCCTTTTCAAATCAAGTAGCTGAAATACAAGAACCAGCTACTCATCAAGTAGTTGAAACACAAGAACCAACTACCCATCAAGTAGTTGAAACACAATAACCAACTACTCATCAAGTAGCTGAAACATAAGAACCAACTACCCATCAAGTAGCTGAAACACAAGAACCATCTACTCATTCAGTAGCTGAAACACAAGAACTAGCTATAGCTGTTACACAAGAACCAGCTACAGCTGAAACACAAGAACCAACTACTGATATTGTTACCGAGACACAGGAATCAGATGCCCATGGTGCCACAACATTACTTTCTCTACATCAAGAAGCTAAAATACAAGAATCAACTGCCGATCCTGTAGCTTCTCCAAAAGAACCAGCTAGTCTGGCTGTGGCTGTTACACAAGAACCAACCACCCCTCTTAATATACCCTTGAAATATCAACAACCAGAACCAACAATGGACTTTGTCTTACAAGAAAATGAGTTTCTAAGGTCTGAACTAGAAGCCTACAAGCAAGAGCTAGTCATGGTAAAGGAAACCTACGAGAAGGAACTTAAATTGTACACCCTAGCTCGCATAGTGACCATGACAGACGAAAATACAACAGAGAATCAGTGTAGAGAGTATATGTGAAGTCAATGTGGGGACATCTATTATCAAGAAGGCTACAAAGTAATTCAAATTCCAATGCCAAGAGCTTCCCCTCCACCTACGACTTTTGCAGTCAAAGAAGAAAACCCCGCTGTTACACAAGAACCAACAGAACCTTCCAAAATTAAAAATGAACCCTGGCCTACAACAATTGTCAAATCTGAAGCCTCTGTTTTTGTTAATAAAGATGTACAAACATTGCCTATTGAGGAATATGCCCCTCCTATCCAAATCAATACCCACACCCTTGTGGAACAAGCCACTCAGACCCTACCTCAGCATATCACTTGCGATGCTGAAACACAAACTCAACCATGGGATGAGCAAGCAATAATGGACAAATGGAAAAAAGAGTCTGTTGTTACATAGGACAAAATCCTGCAGGAGCACAGACTACTCTGGCTAAACCATATCTATTCAAACTGGGAAGCTTTGGAGAAAACACGCCAGGAATCCCGTGCCCTTAAGAAACAGAATAAAGAGCTAAAAGGCAAATTGCTCCTGATGTTTGACTTGGCACAAAAGTTGTTGGCTGCAAGGAAACCATCATGCAATTACTCTCTGTTCCTTACGGAACGTCTTACATTTTTTCAGATTAACTCAATCAAAGAAGGAAGACCCCATGCAGTGTTAAATCCAACAGATTTTGTTAGAACCTTTGCAGAAGCCTCTGCTATGGATCAACACCTCCTCTATGAGGTATATCTTCAAAATGAGGCCATCCCTGACAACTGACAGCTTAACCTTAACCCTCTTGTCGGTGATATCCATATTCGGGTACTCACCTCCTTCCTTAACAATCAGATCATATAGCGGAATGACTTCCTAGCTGCCAAGCATAACGAGGATAACCGCCTTCTCTGGATATGGCAAGAACCACAAAATGCTGCCACCTTTGTTGCAGAGTATTATTAGATTTTGAAGAAACTAGGGATGACTCAATACATTCAACAACTATAGACAACAGTGCTTTAGGATTGTCAACGGTTCATTAAATCCATAGAGATCGCTACCCTACAAGCAACTAACATGTTTTGGCAACAATCTGCTGAGAAAATACAGGAACACAATCCCTTTAGCCCCACTAATCTTGAGACAACAATCTCCAGGGTACTTAGTTACATCAAATGTGTTCAGCAATGTGTTGAAAGCTGGATAGGTTATCAGTTTCATTTTCCTATTCTCTGGATGCTAACAGAGAAATATCAAGTTCATCATAAGTTGCCCAAGAAGGCCGAAACAATAGCTTGACAAAGGCTACAACGCATTCAAGGATTCAGAACTCCAACAGACAACACTTTCCACAACTACTGCTTAAGTAACTTGCACGCTCAAAGTCAGTATTCAGATTCTGATTCAGATTGAAGTTGCTTGATGACATGCAACCTTTTAAGTTGGGAGGGATGTTAGGACCCTATAATGTACCTTTTTGTTCACACTTTTGCTACCATTACATCCTTTTTCCACTCACATTAAACTTACATTATCACCTTACCCTATCTTTCCAAAGGTATATAATGTCTCTTCTCTTTTCTATATGTTTATTCTGTATTGCATATAATTTTACATTACTCTCATACTTAACCGTTGATTAGAAATATATAAGTGTTGAAACAGTTCGAACTGTAGATTATCATAGCTATTTGAAGGCCCGTTGCTGAAATAGTCAAAAGCACGCAAACCTCATGGCTGAAACAGTCCATGGTCTACGATGCTGAAACAACAACTCACACAAGAAGAAGTTGTTACACTCTCCGTGGTCTATGATGCTGAAACAAAAAATCACACAAGAAGAAGTTGTTACACTCTCCGTGGTCTACTATGCTGAAACAACAATTCACACAAGAAGAAGCTGTTACACTCTCCGTGGTCTATGATGCCGAAACAACAATTCACATAAGAAGAGGCTGCTACACTCACCACAACAGCTGCACCTTGAGCCGGAATTAACCATCGCTGCTGCGTGAGATCACGTTGCTGAAACAGTCAGAACGCAAATCCCATTGCTGAAAAAGCCCATGATTTGTGATGCTGAAACAGTAACAGTAGTAACAAGAAGATAAATAAAGAAGTTGTTACTCTAGCTACAACAGCTACACGGGAGATCAGGATACCCTATTCTAGTATATAATTAGATCTGACTAAGAATAGGATTGAGATGTGCACATGTAATTTGATGATCAAATTGTATCGAGGGGATTCTCCTCTTTAAATAAGGGGAAATCATCATTAGAAGGGACCTTTTTCTGGTCTAAGAAAGGAATTAGAGAGAGGGATGTGTTTACTTCAGACATTGTAACATGATACGATTGACAGATGAATAAAAGATTGTTCTAAGCATTCCTTCTTAGTTCCTTTCGTTTCTGGGAAATCTTGTGAGAAGGGAGGGCCCACCTTCTTCACAAGATTCACCCCTTTGTTTTGTAGTGTGCTAGTATTATTTTTGTTTGTGCCTTGATTAAATTATGTTTTGCTGAAACTCTACTTTACTGAACTTTGTTTTGTTGAAACTCTGCTTTACTAGTTATTACATTGTTTTCATATAATTCGTGCTTGGGTAACTGTTAATTATTCTGGTTAGCAATCCTGTTTGGTGAATTTATGAAACATGATAATTAGAGACAGGTGCTGAAGATTCTTGCTTGCGGAATAGGGTCATGTTCTCTGTTAAGAGATAGTTAGCCTTCAGTGTGTGTCAATCATTTCGATTAGTAATGAGTTCATGAAAGTGTGATGATCAGAAACAGGTGCTGAAGATTCCTGCTTAGGGAATAGGGTCCTGTTCTCTGTTACAGAATAGTCGGTCTTTCCTTTTGCAGTATCCTGAAAGATTTCTTTCCTAGGTTGTTATTTCTTAATGTAATCCAGGATTCTTTGGATAATTATTTCTTTAAACTTTGAGCTCTGCAATAGGTTGGTTGCTTTTCTGTGATTCAAAGTCGAACTTCAGTTTGTTCAAGGAAAGGTGTGATTAATATATTTTTACTACAACTTTAGATTTCTTTTGAGATTGAGCATATACAGTGTGTGATTACCTTTGAAATAAACAAACTTCTCTGGGTTGACAATTTATGTAGCACTTGGTTGTTTAGTTAAATAAGCAATTACAGTGACCAACACATGCCCGAGTGTTTTAACTCAATTATTACAAAGAGATGAAAAGAGGTTGACTTCTATTAATATGAAATTCTCAAATCGATTACATTACCAAAGAACAACTATGGCATCACAAGCATTACAAGATGGGAGCTCTGCTCAACCATTTCACGACCCTAAAAAAATAATAAAACTAACTCTTTATACTCAGAACAGTCCCTAACTATTAGGAGAGTGATCTGATCACTACATTAAAAAACGTTGCGTTTGAGCAGTCTTTGTCAGACTATGCATACATTCTTCTGTCAGACGCGAGTTCAGATCAGTATGGGATTTGAAGGAAAATATTCCCATAGGGGTACCACGGGTTGATGGTTCAGTCCCCATGGCTGGGTATTCCACACTTCTAATTACTGAGTGAGTCAAGGTTTCAACCACCCGACCTGTCGTCCATCAACTTCTTTCAATTACTACTCCTTCTTGGCATCACAACAAGGCTAAAGGCCCAGGGGATGCTATGCGCTGCTGGCGGACTTGTTAAGCTCACCCGACGATCTTGAAACCATGATGGTTTCACTCTGTAATGAAGGAAGGTGCTTTCATCCTTTGGCGCAAACCTTGTGAATTTGGCACCCTTATCGGCATGCGACCTCGGGCCATGACCCAACTCTAAAGTTTGAAGGGAGATTTGGGATTTCACATTTTGAGGTTCCTCATATCACTTGACAACAAAAACTGTGACTCCCAATTTGATGAAATTGCCCTACTCATATCAATGGTTGGGCTTGCTTTGAATTTGACAGCCACGATTACCTCCTCGAAAACCTGACTTAGTAGCTATGCGATGGGCGCTAAAATTCCTCCTAGACCTGTTTCTCATATGACCACAGGCTGTGACATTGCTCTTAACTCCTGGGTGCTTCGTGATTTCATGTTTCACAAACTTGCATTATGCTCCATGCTAAGATATATGATTCGCCAAATCGCGACTTCTTGGATCTGGCACCGAGCGTCCCTCTAGTTTGGATGACCCAAATTTATTTCGTGCTTCATGCTTCGCTGATTCTGTAGCCTGCTCCCTCTTCAATGTGACCTCTGGCTGTGACCATGGGTCCAACTTCTGAGCGTCTCGGGAATTCATGTTTCGCAAGGTTGGAAGTTAGCTTACCCCCCTTCTTCTGATTCCTGATTCTTCGACTCGCCCAGATCGATGGTCCATGACCCTCTACGATTAAAGGCTCATATAAACTCACGAGTTCACACTTCGTGAGTCCTCACAACTCTACCCTTTGAATTTTCCCCTCCGTGAGTCAGCAAAATGTTGATCTGCTTCCACCTGTTCTCCTGGATGGATGGCTCTTGCTTATTTTGGGTTTCTGGAGTTTAGACTTTTTGATGAACAACTTTAACAAGAGTCTGAACTCCCAACACCCATGCTAAATTTCCACTGTTGATTTCTCCTCATAGGTTTCCTCCATCGCACATTTGAGCCCACCTGTTTGTATTTTAAGCCTGAAATAAGTTGTTCTACATGTTGCGCTCAGACCCTTCTTGTGCAGGCCGTGGACGTCGATACCCTTCTTCCCTTGACAACTATATGTGATAACAGAGAGGAAATCTGCACATGGGAGTGTGTGAGTGAGTAAAATAGGTGTGCATTGGATGCGTCCCTGTTCGAAGTACAGTTGTGCACTATGTGCAACTGTTTCTCTGGCAGTTGTGCACTAGTGTCCAACTGTGTAACGAACAGGTGTGCATGAATGCGCGCATGTGGGTGTGATAGATGCACACTGATGCACATCTGTTTCTTCGATAGTTGTGCATTGATGCACAAATGTGTGAATAACATGCACAGATATGTGCGTGCCTGTGGGGGGTGATAGTCGTGCACATGAGGCAAAGCTGGGGGTTTTTGAAAAAACTTGTCTTTTTTAATTTTTTAATTTTATGAATTGTGATGGTTGATCAACTGTTGTTTGTGTGAATGCAGGTGATCAGGTTAGGATGCCATTGCACTGGAGGGAGAGGGACTGGGCGTGCCTTAGGGAGTCAGTTAGGGTTGCTTCAAGTGTTCAAGGACCTTTGGCAGCCCGTGGGCTATTAAAGTTCTTCGACTGCCCACTGCTATAGGCACAGGAGTACCTGTTGCAGTTTTTTATTTCTATGTGGAGCTTTGAGCTACAGTGCTTCATTGTGTGGGGGAAGCAGCTAACATTCTCTGGGATAGAGGATGTGTATTTATTGACCAGGCTCCCTTTTCGGGGTCGTGCCCTACCTGTTGATCCCCAGTTTCTAGGGGAGGCACACATGGCAGACTTGGCTTAGATGTATTGTTCGGGGAGAGACTTTATGTCTGGTTCGGTTGTTCGGATTGGGGCAATGGATGCACTTATGCATCGTTGCATCGCAGCGATGATTATGAGGATCTAGGCATCCTTAGCTACTCAAAGGATCAGTGCTGGTTAGTTGAGGGTTATGTAGAGAGCACTGGGTGGAGATCATTTTACATGGGTCTTGATGCTGCACACTAAGATGATGGGGCAGCTCAACCAGTGTCAGGCCTCTGACTCAGGTGAGTTTTTCTTTGGGTCGGTCTTGGTGACGTGGCTCTTGGAGAGGGTGCCCATGTTGCACCCTAGATATTTTTTGTCAGTGGTTGATGCACTGGAGCCACGCCTGATGCGGTGGGAATCCATTTTGGTACAACATGCAGGTGGGGAGGGTGGCCATTATTTAATGGCCTCTATGGCACGTGTGTGGCACCAGATGCCACAAATTATACTGTGGTATCTATATGGTGGGATGGACTATCGCCAAGATCGAGATATGGTTTTACCTCCTGCAGAGGAATGGGACCATAGAGGTATGTTGATGTGTTTTATGTTTTGTGATTTTGATAGTATAGAATATGTTTTATGTATGGATGGATGTTGATGTTATCGTTTGTTTGTGGTGTGTACAAAAGTGGGGCTGTGAGACCGAGAGGTGGAGATAGTTAGAGAGTTGGCTCGTTAGGGGCCAGTGAGACCGCCACAAGGCAAGCCACAGGTGGGAGAGAGGCATAGGAGGCAAGAGGCTAGTGTGAGGTTAGCCAATGATGTGAGAGCTGGTAGGAGACGTAGATTTGATGACCTCGGTGTAGGACCATCGAATTTTCCTTAGGGAGAGGTCGGAGGGCTGCTTGAGGAGTTCCACCACTGGTTGGAGGTGGTGCTATAGGGAGTGCCTGATGGCATGTGGACTTAGGTCCAGGACGAGAGAGTCTTGGAGCAGTGTGTGGGCCTTTTGACAGAGTTACGAACCCTGATCCGCAATGCAGCTGTGGCGGGGGCAACTATGACTGGGCAACTGCCCCCAGGACTGGGAGGACCCCCAGCTGGTGGGGCACCTCCTCCCAATAGAGGACCTAATGGTGGTGCTCTAGAGGCACAATGAGTGCTCTTTGTTGGATATTTTTGTATTTATATAGTCCCGCGAGCCTATTTTTTATAGGGTAGTGTGACACCTATTTTGTACCTATAGGGATGAGGGGGCTCACCTGCCTATGGGCGATGTACATTTTGTAACTTTTTGTAAACATTGATGACACATTGATCAATATATATATATATATATATATATATATATATATATATATATATATAT
>JZKD02S2102874.1:163467-187774 GCA_000966675.3 Picea glauca | reverse complement strand
AGATCGATGACTCAAGGTGTTTTTGGACCCCCCCCCGGACTGATCTACCTTTAACGGTGGGGGGCGGGGGTCCGGAATGGAATCTTACTCTGGCAGGCCTCCCTATCTATACGTGGCATGAATCTACTGGTCCTGAGTCCCATCGCTTCCTACTGTCTGACATACCTCATCACCTCGTGACATCACCATCCACTTTTCCAAAAGAGGCACATCCCATAACTTCGTCAGTCCTCCCCCCTCATTCACTCGTGGAAAGTCTCCTCACCATGATTTTTTCCCCCAATCGATAACTGCCACATCACCCATCTGTATCCCTCAGTCATTGTCAACTGCCATCTCAAATTCTAAATGACCCATTGGCCATTTATTACTGGATAACCTATCCGTTAACCAGGTGACCTATCCCCCGCACCCAATGGATAGCCGTTTACTCAAAAATGACCCTCACTCTTCATTCCTTCACCATTTACCCACTTATCACACCAGAGAATTTACCCCGTTTTATTCTCCATTACAGTCAATCGCCCCCATCTACAGTCATCCCTGCTAACATTGTTTTATTTGCAGGTATTGTTATAGTAAAGGCGCCAAAATCAAAACGAATAGAAGGAGAGGAGAATCTGTTTCTCCCGCCTCCTGTCGATCTCGACAGGATTCCACTGGATGACAAAGACTACTTAATTATAGACACTCGGTGTGATTTTGACTTCACAGAGCTTGAATCATGGATTAAAGAAGTTTTCTTGGAGCAAAGTGAAGAAATTGGACTCTGGAAGTCCAACTGACCCCTGTATCTCTTCCCCCAGATTCACCATTTCCTAGAGTTCTCCCTCAAGTGCCAAGCCCACTATATTCTCGAGCAAAGAGCTATCGTATCCTCGTCTGGGGAATTTCTCTTCCTCATCACGCTAGAAACCATTGACCAAATGATGCAAATATCTCGAGCCGACTCCGCATCACTTTTTAACCTTGAAATCCTTACAGAGTTATACCAGAAGATGACTTTTCCTCAAAGAGCTCAAATATTTGAGTTTTTTCTTCCACAGTCCGCTCAGCTCCCTGCTACAAATCCCCCTTATCCTTCCTCCATGTTCTCAACCAAAGGAAACCAGGTTATCACGTCCCTATGCACCTTGTTGGGTTATTATTCAGATCAATGGGTAGATGAGCCCATTCTGGGATTTTTGTCTATTTTCTCCACCGATGAGAAGCCTACTACATAGTTCGACTTCAACACGTTCCTGGTGAACAATATTCATGATTAATTTGTCAATTTCACCACAGAAGGCATGTTCCGGTATTATTCAATACTGGCATACCTATTCATTTTCTTCCAAGCAGACAAATTCGCTTTTTCTATGAAGAAGATGGACGGAGATGGAAAACCCTAGGCAGTAACCACATGGACTTCCTTGCTCAGACATAACTCCACGGAATTCAGTTTCAACTAGTTCATCGATCAGTTCTACCACCCAGTGGTGAGTATGCTCAGCAACAGACCCAAACCCAGGATTAACGATGAATTTCAGAGGATCCTACATCTCTCGGATCATACAAAGACTGGTGATTGGTGCCTATACCAATATCACACTGAGATTAGAGTCTATGGGTGTGAGTTGGCCCCATATAAACTACCCAAATACTTACCTGTCAGAATTTTTGCTCTGGAATACATCAAGTAGATGATAAACTCGGATGATATTCATTTTGTGTCTTTAAAGAAGAAGCAACAACTCATAATCAAAGGGCAAATTGGGTCTTTCATTTGCAACAATCGAGGTTCCGGGGAGGAAGTAGACAGGCTGCTGAAGGAAATGAAATTCGTCATGATTTTCACATGGCACTACGATCCATGCGGGATCATTTCAGAGATGAGGGTAAAAAACAAGAATGTCCCGTATGTCCATGAATCTAGGCCTGAGGTAGAGAAATTTGCAAACTAGACAGGATGGGAACCAAACACTTTGGTTGAACCATAACAACAGGACCCCTCGGTCACTGTATCACAGATAACCACACCACAGGTTCCAAAAGAGAAAAGGTCTAGGCAGATCTTTCACCTCCTGTCACTGAAGTGTCATTAGAAGAATTTTGATTGCATACCAAGAGGCCAAAAACCAGTCCAGCTCCTGACCCGGCTAGAGAAAAGGAAATTCCATCCACCACAGTGACAGAGGTTGATTGGTCACTCCTCAATACAAGAAGGAAGTAGATTATAACCACTATGTTACCAAAGAAAACTACAGATACTCCACCAATCAACCAGCCAGGCAAGATAGGACCAAAGCTGAGCATCTTTGAGAAATATGACTTGATCAAGAAAAAGAATCAAACTCTGACCAACAACACATACGCCCAATTCTAGAAGCAGACGTCGTCTGCACAACATAGGCTTTTATTGTCGTTTGACACAGAGAAGGGAAAAATGCACATGGCATTCCTCCAAGCACAAGTACCAGACCCTAAGGTAATCACCGATTACAAAAGGGCCACTTTTGAATTCCAGACTAAGGATGTGCATCCCGCTGATCAAATGGATCTACATAGGTGGACGGGAGAAATGGTTTTCTCCATGCTGGCACATGCTTCCACTACTTCCTCCAGGTTACAAGTGTCTCTGAACAATGTCCAGACATAGTTGAAGCTGGAGAAAATATCCTCCTTTTCCAAGGATAACAAGATCAAGAAGCTGGAAGAACTAGTCCTCAAGAATGGGTATGATCCCTCGAATGTGAAAGTAGTCGAGGAGATGATGAAGAAGAAAAATGCAGACATAGCATCTTTAAGAAAACAATTGAATCTCCCACCAACAATAGACTCCCAAGCAAAGGAAATAGGAGAGACAGAAGGATAAAAAGATGAGATGCTTAAGTTAATCATGGAGCAGAATGCACAACTGAAGGAAAAGGAAGTTGAGATGGAGAAGCTAGTGAAAGAGAAAGAATAGTTTAAACCCATGGAAGTCATTCCATTGAGTGCAGTTCCACTCTTAGGAGTGAGAACAACATCACTAGCAGAAGTCCCATCAGCGAATCCACTGACATCTCTGGAAAAGACGGTTGAATTGGCCAAATCTATGGAAAATATGAACCTGCAGGAGACAAAGATTAACAGGCTCAAAAAGGAGATTGAGAACCTTCAGGAACTCGAATATTCTTATCAAACCAGTTTCTCCAAAGAAAAACAAGTGTCAGACTAGATCAAACAAGAGTTATAGCAGCTTTGGAAGCAAACAGTGGCAGGTAAAACACTAGCCGAAGTCAAAGAAAGTGTCTGGACAGACATCACCAAGTCTATGAACGAGATATGGCCAATGATACAGATTATGTTTGAGAAAAATGAATTGGTGCAGAGAAGCAAACAGGCCATCGAGAAGATCAGATTAGAATTGGGAGAGATGCCCACACAGGCTAATGAAATCATCAAATTCCTAAATTCTAAAACCAGAGAGGAGTTGGAAGAGCTGAGAATTAAGGATAGAACAAAGACCATCCTTGAGGTCAAGAGAGTCTTGACCAAGAAAGGACTGATGCTACAACTGGAAGAAAACGTTTAGGCCATGGACCAAGGGGTACAAAGATTTTTCAGCAAGATTGAGGCTCTACAGAAGAAAGGTATTCCTGGTTTGAAGGTGATAAACGACAAACTGATGACACTCCTAGACTACAAAAAGAGACTAGCCGATGTGGCTAAGGATAGTTCGAAGTTTTCAGGAATTCAAGGCAGCATCACTGGCAAGGCATTCCTAGATATTTCACTTTAGTTGGACATCAACATTCAGCATGAGATCTGGTATATCTTCATCACCAAGCCTACTTTCGCCAAGTACACAAAAGCGGATGAAGTCTACCGAAGGCTACTCAAAGTCAATGTTCCCAGTCATCTTCGATGGGAAGATATTTGTGACCTGATCGAGAAGTATATGAGTTGTCCCAGCCCAGTCAACTATCTATTCAGATGAGGTCGTGCAGAGGTCTCACCAACAGCTCACCCAGAAAATAGCATGCAGTTGCGACACATCATCAAACAGTTCCTAGATTTCTGTAATTTGTTAAGTTAGTTAGGCTAAAGATAGATTTACCACATCCTTATCTTTAATGACAAGATCGTTTGTAATTTTGGGTTATAAATACTTCACTTTTCAAAGTATTGAGGGTTGATCTTTACCCCCTGCGAGCTATCAGACTGTAATATTTTCCAAGAGATCTTCCATTAATACAAAGAGGCATTTTTACAGGATTCTTGCGTGTATTCACTGGTGATGTTTCTCTTTCTAAGTTTAATGTTATTCTCGCTTAGTTATCACACTGTTTGCTAAATATAATGTTTGAAAGTAATGAATGTTGCAGGATTTATCTTTGTATACCATGTTTCTGACTTTAAAAGATTTTAATGTTTTATCTTCTGATTTTACGGTAAAGAAATTCCTAATTGCTTATTTATTGTAACTGACATTCTCACCTTTTCTGCTATTTCTCATTTATGCTACTAAAAGAATCCAACGACTACATTATCTCGCCCTGTGAAAAGCTTCTTTGTTTTCTGGTTTAGATTTTATTTTTTCATGATACAGACCCCATAGCCCAATGGATGTGTAAATTTCTCTCAGCCAACCCAATGAAAACTACAACAAACAAAACCAACACATTCTTTTTACCTAGCCTAATATTTTAAATTGGAAACATATCTAAATCATATAGAAAGATCCCTCTCTAAAGTTGGTGGGGCTAGATCCCAGCTTCGAAGTGGTTGGATAAAGTTACCTCTCATAGATTTCTTCTTTCCTAACAACCTCTAGGAAATTTATAGGGAGTTAACAGGACCTTCACAATATATCTCACAATTGCATGTAATCACAAGAGAATCATACATAAATCAATTGAAAAGAAGCATACATGTGGGTAGGTGGATTTTTTCCACGTGGGAGAACAAAGAAAACAAAAGCTTGTGTCCTAAAAAGAAGTTGTTGTACTACTAGATGCTTTGTCTGGATCAATAACTCTAAGACGTTGAAGTTCATGAGGTGTGGCCACACTATCCATATCAAGGAAAAAAGGCCTTGTCGGCGAAGAAAGATGTTCTCACTCACTGGTCAGCATGGATACTACGTGGGACATTGAAGGGTGCAACGCTGCACCTCCTTGAGTTTATTCTAATCAAATTTCCAGGCAAATACGACATTCTAACTACAAAACATGGACAACGAACTATGTAGTCACAACCACAATCAAGAGATGAAATATAGAGAGATTAACTGAGTTCAAATTATTAGATAAAGGCAAGATATGATAAAATGAAATCGGAGTAATTGTTAACAAGTTAACAAAATGAAAGCTCATTTTTTATTATACATGGTTAATAAAATAATAATTTTAATAAAATCACAACTTATTGGTGGGTTAATAACATAAAAGTTTTTATTAAAAACCAAATATTATAATTTTGTAAAATAGAATATAAACAAAAAAAAATAAAAAAATTGAGTGGTTTTCATTTTGAATAGAGAATCATATTATTTCATTGTGTAAAAGATTATATATATAGATTGGATTTTTTTTAACAGTTTTTTTATTTTTATAATTTTATTTTATTTGATTAATTATTTTGATTTTAATTATAATTAAATTTATACATAAATTTTATTAAAATTTTCATATATATATATGATCACAATTTCCATAATAACTAAATTCATGAATTAACTTTATTTATTATAAATTTAAGTCAATTAATTACAAATTTAAATATTAATATTTGTTTAAGACTCAGCTTTCATAATAACTAAATTATGGATGGAATTGATCTATTTTTCCAATTTGTAGTGTGTACAAGTGTATGATTTAGACTTTCTTTTAAATAGTATAGTTATATATATATATATATATATATATATGGAAATTTCATTTCAAACAAGGAATCAAGTTATTTCACTGGTAAAACTTGGTCTTTAAAATATTAAATACATAAAAAATATAAATGATGATGTAAACATTTTTAAATATAATTTTTTTACAAATTTTAATCACATTTTCTTTACTAAAATGTTATCACTCACAAGATATTTAAGAATAAAATAGAAAATCTTCTCCCTTTAAGATAAGGTTAAAATACATCAAAGTCCACATCCTTATAAGGAAGTTTCAATCCTTATTTATAATTAACAAGAGAATTCTAATAATAAAAAGTGTATTTTTCATTCTTAACGACTGATTTGATCACTTCATTTATTTATTTATTTATCCCTAATTAATTCCTTCACTTTTAATTTGACTTGATTATTTAATCCTTTATTTAATCTCAACAACTAGTTTGAGTATGTTTTTAATTATTCTCCTTTCCCATAATTACATTTTCACCTTTAATTAACCTCAAAGACCATATTGACTCGATTATTTAGTATTTAGTTTAATCTCAATGTCTAGTTTGACTATGTTTTTACTTCTTTACCTAATTCTTACTCAAGTGTCACCCTCCTATCCACAACTTTAAATACATTGTTGGTTGTGGAACTTGATTATCTTCCTCATTCAGATGTCTTTTTTTAGTCATGTTTGGATCCCATTTTCTCACAGGGGGGAGCGCCCCTGAAGAGATCTTTTTTGCGAAAATTGCCATGTAAAATATTGTAATTTCATAGTCAATCTGGACCGTTCATTATAAGGTTGCACATATGAAGGTAGAAGTTATGTTAGGGTTTTTTCCCTAGAAGATAACCGTCTTTTATGAGGATTTGTATCATGGTTGCGTATGAGTGTGAATATTGTATTGTTGGTTGTGGAGCCTGATTCTCTTCCTATTTCATAGGTCTTTGTTTTCAACCATGTTTATACCCCATGAAAACTATACACCCTGGAATATTGTACACCCCTCCATGCATGACGGTTGTAAGGGGGGCTTTCCCCCCCTACAGGGTCCGGGGGTCTCATCCCCCAAGCTAAGGGGTCCATGGGAAAGCGGGTCCCCAATGGGGATTTAGGGGACAACGTTCCCCAATGGGGGTTCGAGGGTGAAACCCCTGAAGGAAAAATTTCCTTGTAAATGTTTATTGTAATTTCATAGTAAATTTGGACCATTCATTATAAGGTCACAGATTTGGCGGTATAAGTTATGTTAGGGTTTTTTCCCTGATTTTGGTTTATGACCAAAATCATGACACGTTGGGAGTAGGTAAGTTTTAACCCCTTTGGCATGGTCCCTACATTTTTAAATGTACCTTGAAAAGAGGAGCTTATGAGCTAGTTGACTATGATGGGAATTCTCTTTCAGAGCCTAACAATGGGCTTTACCTTAAGAATTATTATTCATAGGTCATCCGATTGCATGATGCTTTGTACATAGGTTTGTTCTTGTTTGGTTTTGGAGTGGTGTGTTTTCGTTTTCCATGTGTTGATTGTCTCAGTTAGCTACTTATCATGATTTATGCTTGATTTGTAGATGTCATTGTCCTCCTCAACTTACGTGGGATATGATGACGGTGCCAACCATAGTACCCAGAACATTTCTTTCGCTGCTTGGGTGTTTTTTTCACCCACTGACTAGATCGTGAGTTCAGGAGGTGTCTACCTTGGGCCTACAACCAATAATATTGCAGAGTATAGTGTCATCATTAAACTATTGTCTGAAGTGCTCGCCCTTGGCATTTATCATCTAGTTTCTCAACTAGACTCTTAGATTTTGGTCTCATAGTTGAATCTCACATATAGCATCAAACATCTCGTTCTATTGTGTAAGTATTTGAGGGTGTGTCTTCTTGAATGTTACTTTGAGCATATTGGATATTGTTTAGCTAACTACATGTTAGATTGTCACTTGTCCCATGAACATTAAGTATTTAATCATGCATGTACATAACATGTGGGTCAACATTCATTACATTTGCACATCCATAGGTAGTAGCTGAAACAAAACATGTATATATATAATCATAAAGTGTGATCACATCTTTCCAAAAAAGAGGTGCATATATAAAATTGGGGCTCTACTAGCCTTCTGATACATAAACATGTCAACTGACTAATATATGAGTCTAGTATAAAATGGGGTACAATTGTCTATTTAGTCCTCATTTTGACCGCCATGGTAGCAGAAAACAACCCCAACCACTTTTTAGAGAAGTTGGTGAAAGGGGTGGGAAACTCCCTCTATGTGTCGCCATAGGTGTGTTAGAATCTCATTCTATGGCGTGGGGGGGAATCACATGGTCATCCCCTCTAGGTTACATCGTACTTGAAACAATCATTCAATGTTATGACCTCCTTCCCCTCCTAATGACTCCTTTTCACTTCTCCTGTGACGATCTCAGTCCCATCCTTCTGGATGCTCCGTTCCTACATCTGCAAAAACAAAAGAATATGTGTTAGCATGCACCTACCCAAAAAAATCATATATGACAAAAAAGAATAAAAAATGGAAATATATAAAAAACCAAAAACACACTTAGCCATGGGTTCCCATGCCTCCCCTAGGGGAAGCGACAACTCCAGATCCTAGAAGAAATCAGTCTCTACATAGGGGTATTCCATAATGCTAATGACATGGTGATAACACCAACTTTTATTAGTTATTTAAGCTCATTATTATTTTAATGTCATTTTTACTTTAATTGACCTTGAAATCTAGTATATGCACCTTGATAGGGTTACAAGGACTTTTTTACAAAGATGGTGACATTCACTAAACTTGAGATACATGTTCCTAAATGGCATATAGGGATACGCTTTTCCCTGCATTTCCCGCCTTGCATTATTATCCATCCATTCTTCCAACACTATGCCTTAGGTTCGATCCTGATTGGTTGTGACATTAGCCACTCCTTTTTCATGTCGTAACTGGTTCGATAGTGTCTATCCTCCAAGGTAACCCTAGTTAGCACCCAGATTTTCGTTCGATGCCCATGTTGCATTTTCTCGTAGGATCAAGAGCCCTCCTTTAGCCTCGCTATGAATTGATGATTGAGGCTCATTCTTCTCTCTTTGTTTATATTATGGCCACATAACATAGGGGTTCTTGAAAATTATTTATTTTTTCTTAATGGTCACCTATGCATTTGCTGCTTGTGTGATGCCTTCTGTCATTGCACTACTGTTTTCCCATATATCGCTTATCACTATTGCAATAGACTTGACCATCTTCCTCTTGCATTATGTGTCCTCTATTTTGAATCCACCTACCTAGGGAGAGACCAACTGCTAAGAGTGGATCTCACTTGCTTGCACCCTTTGAATTCATTTTTCTTAGGTTGGTTCCATGCACTTGGAACATAGGAGCATGTTGTTAAGCCACTTGTTCTCTCCCATTGAGTACACTTTTATCTCTTTTTTGGACTCATAAAAGGACAAGAAAAAGGAAAATATCGAGCATACTTGCGTCAATCTTTCGTTCTCGTTAAACCATGAAGGAGACCAAGAATACTTCAATTCCTCTTTCGTGCTCATTAAACCATGAAGGAGAAAAAAATACAAAAAAATCACAAAAATGAGTTGGGGGTTTTCACCATTGGTCTATTCTTAAAATGGCAGCATGAGTCGAGTCTCCCTTGAACATGACACCTGTTTGAGTCCTCATCATATAGTTTGTTTTTATCTTTCCTAGGATCCATCCCAGTAATATGAGTCAGAGATACTCCTCCGACTAGTTACTCTTCTAGTTGTCATGGAGATTACTTCGATGCCTCCTGCGTTGTTGCACTATATTCGTCTAGCTCTTATGTATTGTTACCAAGTCACCATTGTGTCATCCTATCTGTTCAAGGGAAGTTTAGGCCTAATTTTGGGAAAATTAATTGCTTATGAAAACAATCAAATTCCAAGCCATTAATTATCAATCCAAGGTGCATATGTTTATTTCAAAGTTATGATGCAAAGTCTATGCAGGTTACAATTTCCCTTCTAACATTGGTTATCTACAATGCACTGCAATAATGTAAATCAAACCACTCTTGCAAACATGGAAGGCAATCCACACAACAGGAAAAAATGAATAACACACTTTGGGAAAGTAAACCACACCACACAACGAATGTTTGATCAGTGAAGCAATCTACTCTATTTTACACACCCCATGACATATCGGGAAGGTATCTCTATCTATTGGAAATAAATTGGCAAAAAGGTGAATCTTAACTTGCAGGAAAGAAATCACACCACTCTTGCAAAAATGAAAGCACACTGATAGGAAAGTAAATCACTCAAGAAAGTGGTGGGTTTCTCAGATTCCTACTCTCAACCACCTATGGGGATTGATAAACGGTGGATTGTGCTAGTCCTATTCTCTCAACCACCTGTGGGGATTTTCTAGAAGCACACAACACACACAGAGATCTAATTCAAATCACTCTTGCAGGATTGAAGAAAGAAAATTCTATCTATTTTACAGAAAAGAAACAGTTGAAAAGGACATGTTCACACGCTTGCATAAATAAATAAATTGAACTAAAATATATATTCCCCGATTTCCATGCAATCATAAAACAAAGCATTTCTACTAATCTAAAACATAAAAAAATTAATTAAAACTCATACAATGATAAAACAAAATGATGTTATTGAAAATGAAACAATTACACATACCATGAAATCTCAAAGCTATAATCTACATTAACATGAGATCTCAAAGAAATATGATTTATCCCATCATAGTCTGGGCAATTGCTCCAAGAGTCCCCCCCCTCCCCCAAAATGAATAAGGAACTCTATTTTTACATGAGTTTGTCTGAAAACTAAAATAAAAAACAATAAATGCTGATCCAAAAGTTTCTCTTATGGTTATAATAATTTACTAATAAATAGAAACTAAAAATTAACTAGTAAATAATTACAAAATCTTTGTAATAATCCAAAACTAATCAAACTAATCTCACCAATGGTTCCAAGATTCTCTTCTCATTTAAGAAGATTTTTTCTATTCCAAATTCATGGCATATATTGATGGTTGAAGATGGATTTTCATGGATTACAAAACTATCCTATGGAGTAACAATAGTTGTGACATCATAAGTAACAACAAATAATAAAATGACGATTTCTAAAAAAGTATGATCTGGGGTTTTGCGATATTTTGAGGATAAGATTATATTGACTTAATAATGCGTCATATGAAAAATATTAAGTACCCACTTCGTTGATCTTTAGTTATAAGTGTAACAATAGTGATTATGTAGGAGTAACAACAAGTTGCAACAAATCATAAAAACTTAATTTCTCAAAAAGTACGATTTGGGTTGTTGAGATATTTTGAGGATAAACATATTTTGACTTAATAGAGTCTCGTACAAGAAATATAAAGTACTCACATCATGAATCTTCAGTTGTAGGAGTAACAACAATGACAGTTGGTTCTGCAACAATCACAAACTAAACCACCTTTTCAATGATAAGTGAATAATATGTTACCACTCTAATATTTAACCATAATACAAATAAAATACTAAATAAATGTAATGGAAAATACTTTGGTTCTAAATCCCTCATATAAGCATTAAAAATTATTAATAAACACTAAAAAAAGGTTATGGGTAAGCACGAAGGGATTAAAAATAGGGAAAGTGAATGTAAAAAGGATGTCAATTTCCTAGCCCAACATCTGAGTCATTCATTGTTGTTTTGTTGACTTTTCGAGTCATATATCCCTATGTTGGTTGTACTTAGTGATCCTCTGTCTTCACATCATCTCTCATTGTATGTTTCAAGTTGATTAATGGGGGATACATCAAGGCTCTCCTTCGACAAATCTCTTCCTATCCTTCAATGAATCTCTTCCCATCGACTTCAACACACTATCTAGGAGAGGGATCTAGAAACCAACTAGTACCTTGGATCTTGCAATCATTAATGGTAGACCTCCTCATGATTGAGAGTGGGATTACAACATTGACTCTTGATCAATTGATTCTACAAGTGTATGATTTTAGATCCTTTATTCACACTCGGTAGTTTGTACTAGGTACCTTGGCATCCACCTTCATCATTGGTGGGTCCCCTTTCATATGTTAATGGTGTACATTAATGATCGATAATCAAATGGTTTATACCATGCTCAACATCAGCTCATCTATTCACATATTGTACATTCATACCATCGGGGTTTGGGATGAAGAATCAAAAGTATTGTTATGTTGTCCATTTGCAAAGGTGCTTGTTCCATCCATCATAGTTAGAAGTCAGAGTGCCTAGCCTGACCAAAGAAGCCAAGGAGGAGCAAGGAGCAAGGATTCAAGGGAGAATGAGATCATCAACAAGGTATTATTTGATGTAAGTTCGCTATTATGTTAATATATTAATGGTTTCCCGCCTTTCCAAGACTTTCCTTTGTTATATAGTTCTTTGGAGGAGGTTTGGGAGAACTTATAGATCTTATAGAAACCACTAGAGACTCAAATTTTATGAGTTCTGAGGCCTTTACCACGAAGATACAACTCATTCCTTGCAACTCCCTGAATCTAGAAGTTTCAGGGGACATCGCTTATTGAAAACTGCTGAGGAATGATGATCATTGTTTGTTCTCCATTATGTGTCCATCAATGATCTCCAAAAAGGCTCAGATCTTAGGTAAAACATGTATTTTGGCTTACATCTTCTCATGGATTCCCTTTTGGCCTATAGGTTGGAAATTAAGGATATAACACCAACTTCAATGAGCTCTTCTCAGGCTTCACTTTCAAAAGCACATGCGCTCCCACTTTAAATTCTCTAGATGACCTATTATTATCTGCGTAACTATTCTATATATATTGTTATTCCTTCAAATTATGCGTAATTCTAACCATCTGATATTGAATATCCTTAAGCAATTCTAGAACAAGTACCACTTTGTCGCTTGGGTTGTCCTAACTTAATGGAGTATTTCATTTTCTACCATATAAAGCTTCAAATGGGATCATCTTCAATGAAGCTAGATACCCATTATTATAGGAAATCTCAACCAAATGTATTTAATCCTCCCACTTATATGGCTTATCCATCACATACTCTCTCAACATGTCTTCAATTACCTGGTTGAGCCTCTCTATCTGCCCATTTAACTGTGGATGGTGCGTTGTGCTAAATTTAGGTTAGTCCCGAATCCCTTTAATAATTCTCTCCAAAATTTTGAAGTAAACATTGTATCTTTGACTGATTGATCTAGGTGGATATCAGTGGCCACCTACCTATTCCATTGGTTCAAAATATAGTTTTCCACCTTTGTAGTTTTCTATGTTTTTTCATGTCCTGAACTTTCAGAGTCATTTTGAGGCCCTAAACGATATTTTTTGGAAATTCGAGGGGATTAGGGTTACCAACAACATACCTTGGCCCTAGCCAAAAGTTGTACTTATAGGATAGAAATTTCCAATGGTATACCGAGCACCCCAAATAGAGATTGTATTCAAAATTTATGCCCTCAGGATGTTGATGTATCGACGACCCCCATCGGGGCCCAAAAAACTTTTTTCATTACATCTTTTGGGGTTAGAGTTTTGGATGTTGGGGTTTTTTCATTGATTCTTTATGTTAAAAAGGCCTTTTCATCCTCATTGTAATGACAACTTCTTGAGAATGAGCATAGTTTTCACATCTCTATCTTCAAAGATAAACTACCACCATTCTAGTGAGTTCAGTTTATTCTACATTTTATAGTTCATGTACATTTAATTCATTAATCTAAATTGTGTATTATTGTATCTATGTGTTTCTTGCAATATCTCTATGTACTTCCTTGTTATATTTCTTCCTTCATGTCATTATCAGCATAATATGAATTAGTGGTATTAGATCAGTCTTCTCTTTATTTGTTTCTATGTGCATATCCCCAATGAGGTCGTGGTATTAGGAGTTGGGACTTGAACTACTTGAGACTTTGAAATACCATCATTGTCGACCCCAATGAACTCCCATGGTGGAATACAAGAGAGAAGATGGAGTAGGAGATCTTATTCATCTGTTGCTCGAGGAGGCCTCATGTGACAGAGGGACGAAATGATGGAGAATTTTTCCCAAATCCTTTGCTGACTGCTGGTAAAAACAAACACAGCTTCGTCAAATGACCACTTTGGAAGAGTTGTCCCCTTAAAGGTACAATTTAATTTTGATATTTCCACATTTGAAGGTCAAATAGATGTGTATGATTTGGAAATGTGATTAAATCTACTAGAAGGTTATTTTCCTGTCCACAATTTTTATGATAGGGAAAATATCACCTTTGTGCTCCTTAAGGTTGTTCCCCATGTCAGAAATTGGTGGGAGACTTACTGTTAGAAAAATTCCACACAGGAGTATGGAATGTTTGAGGACGAACCCACTTGGGATTTTTTTATGGATTTTGTGAAGGAATAATATTACCCTGTTGGAAACTATGACAGCCAAAATTTAAGCAACGAGAGTTTGGGTTTTCAAATATGCAACAAATGAAGTATGGTAAAGGTGACCCTAACTCATAGAACATACAACCTCAAGACAACCATTCCAAGTCACATGAAAAGAAGGGTATCAGGAAGATGAAGAAGGACACTCGAAAGTGGATTAACTTCCACAAAATCCCTTGGCACAACACTGATGAATGTCACATGGAACAGTCATTGGTGGATGAGCTCAAAGAAAATGAGTTGATCCATGACTCAGACTTTGATTCAGAAAATGATAAAATGAAATAGATCATTGTTGTAGAACCCACTGCTACGGTCACGACCATAACAATCCAACCATAATAACTAGAGTATCCTAAGGAGGGGGAGCACCTCTTCCATTCACATATGTGGGTGAAGGGGACCTCGTTGCATATCATTGTTGATAGTGGAAGCCAAAAGAGACTAATCTCAACAAAGGTCATCAAGCAGCTAGAGTTTCCAACAACACTGTTGGGAAGAACTAGTGGTATATATTCCTCAACATTTTCTTATAAATACGAGTAAGTAAACTTATGAGGGACTAACACAATGTAACATTACACGTAATCTAAGATTATGCATCTATAGGAAATTATAGTGAATAAGAAACAATAACAAGTATGAAATCGACAAAGAGGAAATACTTCCAACACATACTACTTAAAGATAAAGACAACACATACTAGGGGGGGCTTCTAGATATGGTGTTAATTAAACCCAGAATGTATAGAGAAATTTAACTCATAAGATAAATCATAACTTCATTATATAGATTTCAAGGAAAATATCATCAATTACAACATGTCTTCAGTTTCATAACAATATTCCCACTAACTCTTTATGCTATGTTTCTTGTGTTTTATAGATATTACAAACAAATTGAGTGTTCCTCAATACACTCTATTTTCAAAAATGAATTATAGGAAAATAGTTCAGATCTCCATTATAGAATTTGAAATAACTTTTCCTTTATCTTCTAGATCATATCCTTGATATTTTGATAAGTTGATCCTCGCTCCTTGCTTTCAGTATCGAATCCCCAATTTTATGAGTGAGCTAATAGATTTGCAAATAGTTCTGTGGATTTCCTATAATAACTATCTACCGAATTTGAATATCATTGACCTCGGGGTGATGAATGGAATGGGGATGAAAAGGTAGATAAATCATCATTTTCTATTATTGGTGAAGTATCTCTAAGTGGAAATTCTTCCTTAGAGCAAGTGGTGATATGCAAATCTGTAATTCCTGTAATCACTCATGAAACAAATTAAATTCCCATAATAACTGGATTATAGGTAATTTTTCTAAGGAAATAGTTCTAACATCATTTAAAAAATGAAAACAAGAGTTAATCTCAATTAACAAATTATTACTTTATTTACACTCGTTATGCCATTAGTTAGGTAAAACTAGGAAAAAAAAGTTGTTTTCAAGGTCAAAATGGAGGAAAACGGAGTTGGAAAAAGAGTCAAATCTAACACCTAATGAACACCACACCCACGACCATAAAACATCATGTGGCTTCGCCATGGACAATATATTTGTGTCATCTAGCAGTGTCACATGTCCTATGACATCAAGCCCTTCAAGAACAAGGTATTGTGTGATGTTTCCCCACTGGAAATATTTGATGTTCTTTTAGGCTAGCCATATATGTGGAAGCATCATTATGTTTATGAGTCTTGACCTCGTAGTGTCATTGTTACTCTGGGAGGTCATCTTTATAGGGTACTAGAGGTAGTTATGATTATTATCTTGGAAAAATAGTGCCATAAAGTAATCTCTGATACCATGAAGTTTAGCCTCTTCACGGTGTAGTCTGAAGGTGAAAAAAAGGAAACTGTGACCATTATAGCCTCAACCAAAGAACTTTTTATCTAGAAGAAGCAAGTTGAAAAGATTGTAGAAGAGAAGAAAGATATTCTTGCATCACCTATGGGGGTGCCTCCACACTACCCAGTCAAGCAAAGATATAATACAACCCTTCATATCTCTATTTTCCACAATCCTTTTCAGGTGTTCTTGGGGTTCCATCCATTAGCCCCCTTTGATATATCTCTTCATGATGCATATTCACCAACAAAGTCCTCCCACACTCAGACCATTGCATCTCATGCAGCTAGATTGATTGAACAGATCCAACCCCTCCAACAATAGGTTCATGACATTCTTCAACAAAATAATGCCAAGTACAAGAAGGACAACTTATTTAACAAGGTAAGCGGCTCACCATGGTTCTGATTCAACAAAAGCTTCCCCATCTCCCACGAGAAATTGTTGCAATGGGGACCATTACTTCCTAAGGTGGAGGAGAGATGTAGATGGATATCGATGGCCACCCACCTATTCCATTGACTCAAAATATAGTTTTTCACCTTGGAAGTTTTTCTATGGATTTTTAGGTCCTAAACTTTTGGGGTCATTTTGAGGCCCTAAACAACATGTTTTAGACACCTGGGGGATAGAAAATGCCAACGACATCCCCTAAACCTAGCCAAGAGTTTTACTTCTTAGCTAGACCTTTCCAATGGTATATTGAGTTACCCCAAATGATGATTGTATGAAAAATTCATGCCCTTGAGAAGTTGATGTATAAACTACCCCCATCAGGGCCCACAAACCTTTTGGCATTTCATATTTTGGGGCTAGGGTTTTTTCATTGATTATTTAAGTTAAAAATTCCTTTTGAGCCACATTGTAATTCCAAATTCTTATGAATGAGTGTATCTATCACATCTCTATCTTCATATATAAGCTACCACCATTCTAGCGAGTTTAGTTTGCTATGCACTTTACAGTTCATGTACATTTCGTTCATTAATAAAAATTTTGTATTACTGTATCTCTATATTTCTTGCAACATATCTATGTATTTCCTCTTTATATCTCTTCCTTCATTTCATTCTCAACATAATCTGTATCACTGAGACAATTGCCTTAGATATTTCATGCAACCTAGCAATCTCCCTCATGTAAATTTCTTCAATATTAGTTGTTGTATGAGTCATTTTTTTATAGGAACAAAATGAGAAGATTTTTCCGATTTACCAACAACTACCATTATTGAATCATGTTCAATTTTTGTCCTAGGAAACTTCATGATAATATCAATGGTTACCACTTTCCATTTCTTCTCTGGAATTTTTAATGGTTGTAGCAAACACATTGGGTGTCTATGTTCATATTTCACTCTCTGACATTCCATGCATTTGACAATGTAATCAACAACATCCTTATTTAAACCTGGCCAAAATAATTTTCTTCTTACTAATACAATTATTTTTTGGTAACCGAGATGTCTGGCATATGGAACATTATGCATTTCCTTTAACAACAAGTTTTGATGTTCTTTGAAACTAGGAACATAAACTTTGTTCTTATGCATA
This sequence comes from Picea glauca, assembly GCA_000966675.3. Lineage (NCBI taxonomy): Eukaryota > Viridiplantae > Streptophyta > Pinopsida > Pinales > Pinaceae > Picea > Picea glauca. Next base: position 170,026 of record JZKD02S2102874.1, on the reverse strand, counting down.
AGGAATCAAACATATTTAATCTCATACCCTTTGAATTTATGTTGTACATTATCTTATTGTAAACTCTCTTTTACCTATAGGTAATGTTGGTATATAACAATAACATATAAAATTATTCTCTTTAAATCTGATTGATGCATACTAATGGTTTTAGTATGCATGAGATGTACTATTTTTCTAAGTGAATCAACAACTTTATTTTCTTGCACAACTCCAACATGATTGCACAACTAAGCTCTTTGGATATGATTATGAGATCATTTACAAGAAATGAAAAGACAATGTGGTTTATGACGCTCTTTCAAGAAAATATGAAGATGAAGGGTCCATTTTTCCCTCTCCTTCATTGTACCAGATTGGCTCCAAGCCATTCACCAAGAATGGCTGCAAGATCCCAAAATTTCGAGTTTGATCCAACAATTACAAGAAAAATCTCTAGTTTCCCCAGGGTACTCTTACCACAATGATGATCTTCTCTACAAAGGTCATCTATATTTAAGTAAACAAACACAACTTAAAACCATGGCTTTTTCTGAGCTTCATGCTACACCCACAGTTGGGAACTCATGGCTTACCATAACCTATGATAGGGTTAAACGTTCTTTTTGTTGGGATGGTATGAAACAGGATGTTCACACTTTTGTGGCGGAATTTGATGTATGTCAATGAAACAAGGGAGAAACAGTCAAATCCCCAGGCACACTACAACTGCTTCCGATCCCACCCACTATTTGGAGGGATATCTCTATGGATTTCATTGTTGGCTTACCTAAATTAGGCAATAAGTCATTCATCATGGTGGTAGTTGATCGTCTTTCCAAGTATGCTCACTTCCGTGCACTTCAACACCTATTCACTACCTCCACTGTGGCTCAAGTTTTCGTGGGTCATATCTTCAAGCTTCATGGTATTCCTCATTCTATTTTTTCTGACAGAGATCCAACTTTCACCAACAATTTTTGGCAAGAAATGTTCAGGCTACAAGGCACACAATTTCATCTCAACACCACCTATTATCCCTAGACTGATGGTAAAACTGAAGTTGTCAACAAGTGTTTGGAAATGTATTTGAGGTGTTGTTCATTTGAATGGAAAAATCATTGGGATCAATGGTTACCCCTAAATGAATGGTCGTACAACACTTCTTAAACCTTACAACTACTCGCATGACTCCTTTTGAAGCAGTATATGGAAAAAATCCACCTTCATTTCTATCATACATGCTTGACGTCTCAAAGGTCTAGGCAGTTGACCAAACTCTTACAGTTCGAGATGGTATTCTCTCTACCCTCAAAGAGAATTTTGTCATGGGTCTTTTGGCAGTGAGTATATAATTATCATTTTTATAAAGCTGCCTACACAAGGTCTATGAAATTTTACCAATCTTCATAAGCGTTTCTTCAAACGACGGTTGTAAATCATTGCATTTTACCTATCATCTATTCATACATTCATTTTCATGATTGAAAGCATGAAAACTCGCAACTATTGTCATCGTTCTATTTTAAAATTTCGTTGAAAGCATGTCGTTTATGATAGAATTGTGATTTCTTGCTATGGACATGTTGCTCTCATTGTTTATGATCGTTTCGATTCTAAGAATGCCTAAGAAACTTATGGTTGTTTGAATGAAAGAACCCCATCAATTGGTATTTGATATTTGTATTAATTTTGGTTTGATGATTGACCATATTTCTTTCATGGAAACTTTGGCTTTTCAATTCTTGTAAATCACCTATCTTTGCAATTAAATTTGGATGCGTGCACAATGTTTTAAAGTACTCTGTCCTAGCATGTACTCAATGCCAAGGTGGCATACGTAGTATAGAATGCCATTACTCCTGAGCATGGTCTCGAGCTTCACGATTTTTCTCCCACGCATTGTGATTAACACTTTGCCCACCGTTTGAACTGTCACAGCATTGTATTGATGAGGCTCAGGGCTATGGCTCTGTGGCCTTTTACCAAACCCTACCTGTGAGTTTTGTGTTGATTCCCTTCCATTTGGCATGGCTCCAGTGGTAAGGGTCAAACCAAATGGCATCCAGACTTTGCTATCATATGATAACACTAGGGAGGATCTGGAAAGGAATGGTTGGCATTTGTTCATCGAAAAATTTCAGGGCTTTAACCTCCAGGTCACCCAAGAGTTTTCCTTAACCTTTGATGGCTGTAGGGAAAAGATCAGTGATGTGCAGTTAGAAGTGACAGAAGAGTTCTTAAGCCAAGCCACGGGATTACCAACAGTTGGTCAGAAATGGTTCAAGAATGAAAAAGTGGAGGAGGTCCCTTGGACATTACTATTTACCTCACGAAAAATAGCCAACTATGATCGAGGTATGGCGATTTCATTCTTGAAACCTAGATGGCATGATTTACTTGCTGTAGTGAAGAAATTCATCACTTGTGAGGGTTGATTCAGAATGGTTTTCCTATATCATCTATGCGTCCTTATGAGTTTTATTGCCTTTCCATTGAATATGCCTTACTACTTGCTCAGAATTCTATATAAAATGGGTAAACGGTTTAGGAAATAGAGGTTTGATTCGAGTTTATTCCATCATGGTTTAATTAAAATTATCCTCATGCACCAGTTGCATTTACAAAAGGATTGTTGGGATGCATTCATTTCACAAAATGGTTTTGGCAACAATGAGTTGGGGCAGGTAGATAAGCTGGTCATTGCTGAAACCCTTGTGAACCCTACAGTCTCTTCTCCACCACTCCAGGCCTGTGATCCTTCCCCTAGCGAACCCTCAAGCTACCCTAATGACATACAACAGGACAGTCGAACAGGTTCACACCCAAAGGATAACACTAAAATTGTTAAATACCTACAGGAAGGAACCCAAAGGGCAGTGTTGATGTCAATTTCAAGAACAAGAGGGCTGGTCATTTAATTTCTCGATGTGCTCAAAATAAAATGAAACCCCATGAAGACACAATAAACACAATTGAATTGTGTGAAGACTTAGATTCAAAAATTGAGAAATTCTTGGCTGAAGAGGACCCCGTGTCATTCGGGCTATACCTTGACCGACCCTATGACTATGTTAGCAATCTACCTCCTTATCTAAAGGACAACCTAGAATTTCCTGGCATCCAACTCTGTGATAAGCCTACCATTCACAAGGAGGATTCTCCGACCCTTAATGCTGTCAGTGCTAATGCACAGTCCTTACAGTCATAGTGTGATGAGTGTCGATCGTGGATCAACAGGTACTATACTTATGTTCCATTTCTACAGTCACGACTCAAGTCTTTAAGAGACCAAGTCGATAGGTTGACAAATAAAAACAACAGACTCAAGTCCATTATCCAACATAAGGAGAAACGATTGAAAAATACAGGTTGTGTCATTTTCAAGAATGTAGAGGTAGCAACAACTATCATAAACTCCAAAATTTCTTAATATATTTTGATTCCTTGATTTGAGGTATGATGTTTTTAAATTTTTGCATGATTTTGTCACTCTTAAGTTAGGATATTCGATTTGATTGAATAGATTATTTTTCTTATTAAAATTAGTTTGTTTTGTTTACTTAATAAAATATGATTGTATTTGCTATTATAACTAGCTACATAATCATAAGATTCTGTAGCCAGTTAGAAGAATTCGTATTGATTGATTTAATAAATGGAAGCATATCTGAAATATTCTCATTTTCATTTCTTTTTAGGTTAATTAAGGAGCCTATGATTTCCAAGTTGAGATGAGACACTTTTTGGGATCTCCCAGCCATATCAATTTTGTGTTTTAAGTAAATAGATTAGGTTGTTGGTAGTTTTTGATATTCAGTGAAATCAGGGTGGTTGCATCCCCCATATTTTTGAAACAAACTTGATCTTATCAACAGGAAACAATTGTGTTTCCTGAGACCTATATAAACCTATTATTTTATAAACATTTGATCATCTCAGCCTGGGGAAAGACTATGGATGTTTCACTATAGACTTGAATGGAATATAATACACATCACGGCTTTAGCGTTTCTGTATGATGTTTTTATTCAAGTCATGTTTATTTCAATTTGTTAATATATTATGATTTCTTTTGTCATCATAGTTTATTATCAGTTGGTATGATTAAATATTATCTACTGTCCATGTTTTCATGTCCTAGATATAACACATAGTAATCATTCGTTCAATTTGAATTAAGAGATTTATCTCTAGTTTTGATCAAACGTTTATATGCAAGTTCTCACAGCAAGAATTATCTTATTGTGGCTGCTTGTAAAATTATAAGATTACTGTGACTGCATCTATTATGTGTTCTGTTATTATGATTCAAACTCCATCATTACTACTTTACATTTATTAGGAGCAATTTCAGGATCTGTCACAGGTTTACCTCATCAGATAAGGTGACTGGATGCTACACATTGAACAAATATTGGATGCAATAACAGGTTAGCCTGTTATTTGATTTCATTAGTATAATAAATATAGAAGCTTCCTGTAGTTAAAATACTTTCCACCATCTGTTATTTCTTTTTCTTAATTAGACGGTTTGAAATTCGATTTCTTAAGTATAAACATCTAAGAAAACAAATCAAAAAGATTAGATAGTAGTTTTACTGTTGTTTAAAAAATCAATTTACATTCGATTTTCACGGATTTAGATTAAAATTCATAGTTTGTATATATTATATATATATATATATAGAGAGAGAGAGAGAGAGAGAGAATTATTTGTATATATTGTACATATAATAACTAGAATTATTTTACAAGTATTAGTTAGTTAAACTATAGATATATATTAGATGCATGTATATTTATTAGCAATTGTTATTTATTAGATCATTGTTTTTCCTTTAGTTATTTTTCACTTTCTTTAGGACTTAGATCGGCCAACAGAGCCGCTAAACCCATCGGAGTGAATTAATCCAAACGGATTGGGTCAATTAGACAACCCCGGACTGGATTCACTCCTCCAGTTGATGAGCAGTCAATTTCGCCCATCAACAAATGGCACTAGAAGGAGGGCCTGAAAACTATTAATGGCACAAGGAGGTCGTAAGACTCCTCCCCCACCTACTCGCTCACTTATAGTAACTAGAAGTCGTTCAAATGACAACATTGTCTCTCAAACAACAACCTTATCAAACGATGATCTACGGATCACAGTTGAACCAATAACTCCAAATCCTCCAGGTGGTCACATACAAGAGATTATTCATCAATCCCTCATAAGAATGCGCAGTTCCTTAGCCCGTATCAGACAACCAAACTAACCTTTGAATCAACCATTAGACTTCTCTGATATCAAAGAACAACTTGAAGGTACTGACCTTACCTTAAACCCTACAGATCTAGATCATATCCTCACTCCTGCAGCAGGAGGATCTGGTATTGCACCATCACCACCCCCTTCATCTCCTTGTTCTTCTGGAGAAGAATCTTCAGACAAAGGTAGTTCCTCATCCCAGTCTTCGACACCACCCACACCTATAGCCAATCCGAACAATCCCTCCAGACCCTGGCTCGACCAAGATGCAGTGGCCATACTTGGGCCTCATCATCCTTTACCCAAACACCCGGAGAAATGGCTCCCTAAATTTGACCCGAACTCCAAACAGATCGCTGAAGATCACATCAAAAAGTTTATTCCAGCCATAAGACTCTGTAGTGTTGAACACGAAGACATAGTCTGTAGATTGTTTTCCTACACCTTTGAAGGCAATGCCTCTACCTGGTACTTTGCCCAACAGCCCCACACCATCGTGTCATGGGATAAATTTGAGTCCTGTTTCCTTGAGAAGTTCAGAGATGACAAGTCTCCTGAAGTTCTAGTCATGGAGCTTTCTAGTTTAAAAATGAACCCCAAAGAAAATATCAAATATTTTAATCAAAGGTTCCTGACACTAAAGAACCGAATCCCCATGGATTCGATGCCTACCGAGAATATTATAGTCGCATACTACACAAAAGCCTTACATCAAAACATAGCTATTTGGGTAAAGAGATCCAAGAAATCCACGTTGATAGAAGCCTTCGAAGAGGCCAGTCAGATCAAGAAAGACATTCTCAGTTTAAAAGACACTACCAGTAACGAGATAGAGACTAGTCATCCTCCAAAAAGAAAATCGAAATCCTTCCTAGACCTCTCCAAAACAAAGCTCAACCTGAGAGTTCAGATTTAGAAAACTTACAGAAAGTCATTCAGAAATTGTCCAATCAAGTTATAGATTTGAAAAGGTCAGCTAAAGAAGCCTCTTCAAGCAAAGGGCCTTACAAACCCCCTTTTAGGAAGCCTTTTCCTACAAACCGACCTAATTCAAATACTGAAGGGATAAAGCTAGAAAGCCTGCAATTTGCTATTCAAACGATCCTAGAAGCACATGATGACTTGATTCCTCCTGAGATTCCTGAAGAAGTAGCTAAACAAGAGATGGTAGAAGAAGATGAATCCTCTCTGAATATTTTCAGACATTTTTCGGATAGCATTTTTCAAGCTAATTTCGAAACAGTGCATCCTTACAATACCAAGAGCAAGACAACAAATAAGCCTTCTTCCGAAATTACGACGACTTTGCCTCCAAAACAGTCTAAA
>JZKD02S2102874.1:147832-163417 GCA_000966675.3 Picea glauca | reverse complement strand
TGTCATTTTCCAAGGTTCTTGTTTGTGACTCTGTTGAGGTTCTTTAGGAGGGACTGTCATTCTGCAATTTTTGGCCATGTGTCCAAAATTATTACATTTGTAACATTCCATTTCAATTATGATTTGATTGAAGATCTAAAAAATCTTAGGGCTAACATTTATGTTTATGAATTACTAAAATTCCCTTTTCTTTTGCAAAAGATGTTGCAGAATATTGCGGAGAACAGTAAAAATAGCAATCCAAATAGCAACAAAGGTGTTCAAAACAGCCCCAAAATTCCTCAGAAGACCTCTGCCAAAACTACATCCGAGCCTCATGATAAAAGAGACCTTCCTGTAAATAATGTAACAAATGTAGAAAAACCAGTTTTAGAGGCTGCGATTAAAAAACAACAAACTTCTACTGTTAATACTCGTAGAAATGTCCCTCCATTTTTGTTGACTTTTGAAATCTTCAATAGGAATGTACATAACTATATGGTAGATTCAGGTGCATCATCTAACGTAATGCCTTGGTCTGTCTGTCAAAAGATTAATACCGAAGTTCAACCATCCAGCTTGAAAATTATTCAGCTTGATAGAACTAGTGTTAAAGTGATAGGAGAATTAAAAGATGTGCTTATAAGATTGTCATCTAATCCTAAAGTCCATCAAGTGATTGATATCATTGTTGTAGATATCCTAGAAGTTTATGGTTTATTTTTAAGTAGAGACTGGTCAGAACAATTACATGGCTATTTTGCAATGGATTAGTCTCACTTGTGGCTGCCTGAGAATGGAAAGCCTAATAGAATCAAGGTAAATCATGAACGTTATCTGCAGTTCACGGTAACTAATTAAAATGATCCCAATGAACCATTCACTCCTTTTGCCAATTCACCTGAAATACAGGGGATGGATACTTTTTTCAAAAATTTCATGGTTGAAACTTCTACCATCATTGGCCTGGAACAACAATCTGAAATTATGATATGCATACAGTCAACAGCCTTCTCTCAGTGGTCACATGCACCTGACGAAAATCAAATATGGTCTCTTTACTTTGATGGGTCGAAATCGAAGGAAAGAGATGTTGCAGGGTGCGTGCTCATTGATCTAGTAGGTAACAAGACTCTGATTGCTTGCCGGTTAGAATTCAAATGTACAAACAACACAGCCGAATATGAGGCACTCCTACAAGGCCTCAGAAAAGCATTAGATCTGAAAATTCAAAATTTAACTGTCTTTGGTGATTCAAAAATCGTGGTTAGACAGGTAAAAAATTCTATCCATTGTTTATCTCTGCACCTTAAAAGCTATCAGACTAAGGTATGGAATTTGATGAACAAGTTTTCTGCATTTAACATAAATTCAATTCCTAGATTGAATAATTTGAAAGCTGATTTGTTAGCTAACATCACTTCAAAACTTTTTCCTACATAAGGCTTGTCTCTGAATGCATTTTTCATCATACTATTGTTCAGACCATCTGTCTCAAACAACATCACGAATTGGAGAGTCTTCGATGACGATCAACAGATCATAATTTTTCTGCATATGGAAGAAACTTTTCGGGGTGCAATGATCGACGAAGGTACCCATGACGAAAATCTTCATGACTTTACGGTAATACAAGATCCGAGATCCCCAGAATCTGCATCAGACATGGTAAACTCTATCTCAAAATCCATGGTTAGATTAGAAAAAATTTATGATCTTCATGACAAGTTTAGAAAATCAGTGAACTGTAAAATGAATAGTTCCTCCTTGACACATGAAAAAGTAAATTTGGGAACTAAAGACAACCCACGGTGCATTAATTTAGGGTTAGGGTGTTCTGAGCAAGAAAAAGTAGCATTTATCAAGTTGTTTAAGGAATTCAAATATGTTTTTGCCTGGACATACGATGACCTAAAAACCTTTGATCCTAACATCATACAACACGTTATTCCCATGAAACCCCAGACCCAACCTTTTCAACAAAAGTTAAGGAAAATGCACCCAAAACTTGAACCTACAGTCAAGAAGGAATTAAACAAACTCTTGGACTCTAAAATAATCTTCCCAGTTAGGGATACACAATGGGTCTCTAATCTTGTCCCTGACAGAAAGAAGAGTGGTGAAATCTGACTATGTGTCAATTTTCGAAATCTTAACCGAGCATTTGATAAAGACAACTACCCTATCCCTCCCATGGAGAAGATCCTTCAACAGGTATCTGGTTCTAAAAGATTATCCTTGTTGGATGGTTTTTCAGGGTATAACCAAATCCTTATGTCTCCCTCAGACCAGCTCAAAACTACTTTCCGTACTCCATGGGGCACCTACGCTTATAGAAAAATTCCCTTTGGACTCATAAATTCCAATGCCACTTTTCAGAGAGTGATGGACATCGCTTTCCGTGGCTTAATCAATCAATATGTAGTAATTTACCTAGATGATGCCACTATCTTCTCGAAAAATAAAGAAGATCATCTAGCTCATTTAAGATCTGTTCTACAGTGATGTCGTAAATACGATATTTCTTTAAATCCTAAAAAATCTGTCTTCGCAGTAGAACAGGGTAAGCTCCTTGGATTCATTGTATCGAACGAAGGGATGATTATCGACCCTGAAAGGACTCAAGTCATTTTGAAACTGCCCCCTCCCACGTCAAAAAAGTCCATGCAATATTTCTTAGGTCGGATATACTTTGTTAGGAGATTCATCCCCAACTTTTCAGAAATGGTGAGACCATTACAAAACTTAATAAAAAAGGATGTACAGTACCATTGGGGACCTTTAGAAACCCAGGATTTTGATTCAATAAAAAATGCCATAATAGACACTCCTTCTCTAATGAGCCCAGACTTTTCGCAAGACTTCACCCTCTACACGTTTGCCTCTGACCGATCTTACACTATTGTCCTAACTCAAAAGAACATTGTAAACAATGAAGTCCCAATTGCCTTTATGAGCTCATCTTTCAAGGGGGAAGAACTTAATTAACCAGTAGTCGATCAGCAAGGTTATGCTATTTTCAAAATAGTAAAACACTTCTGATCTTATCTGTTGAAATCTAGGACGAAAATCATTGTCCCTTACCCGGCTGTCAGAAATTTGTTGGTACAGAAAGAACTAGGCAAAAAAAAGGGCAAATTGGGTCACATCCTTACAAGAATATGACCTAGATATCACCCCATCAAAAATTGTAAGAGACCAAGGTTTATGCAAGTTGGTATCCGATTCAGCTGTAGAACAGCAAGAAGAAACTGATATGTTAAATCCAGGTCAGCACTATCAAAATCAAATCTGTTGTGCGCAAAACCCTGTTAGTTCTTGGTACGATGACATAAAATTTTGTCTTATACACGGATCAACTCCTCGTCACCTTGATCCCACAAAAAGGAGATCATAAGATTAAAATCTGCATCTTTTCAGTTGATTAATGATATTTTGTTTTGTCAAAATTTTGATGGAGTACTTATGCGCTGTCTTGAAAAAGATGAAGCAGAAAAAGTCTTATTAGAATTACATGCAGGAGAAGCAGGTGGGCATTTCGATGGAAACACCACTGCCCCATAAAGTATTAAGACCAGGTTATTATTGGCATACCCTTTTTAAAGATGCTCATGCCTTATGTCGCAAGTGTGTGATTTGTCAAAAGGCATCCGGATGGATACAAAAACCAGCTTTCCCTTTGCAACCAGTTTTGGTAGACTCCCCTTTTCAGTAGTGGAGTCTGGATATTATAGGCCCAATCAATCCGCCATCCTCGCAGCAGCATAAATATATCATAACAACCACAGATTACTTCACCAAGTGGTCTGAGGCTACCCCATTAAAAGCTGTGAATACCAACCAGGTAATATCCTTCTTGAATTCAAACATTATTACTAGTTTTGGTATTCCTGAATGCCTAGTATTTGACAATGCTTCTTATTTTTCTTCTCTTGAAATGAGTGATTTCTCTCTAGAAAAAGGAATTAAATTAAAGTACTCTGCCAGCTATTACCCCCAAGGCAATGATTTGGCAGAATCAACTAAAAAAAATCTGATCAAAATTATCAATAGAACAGTCTCTGAAAACCATAAAAATTGGCATAAGGCATTGTTAAAAGCAATCTAGGTTGATAGAGTAACTCCTAAAACTGTTGTGGGTAACTCACCTTTCTTTCTCGTATATGGCAGGGAAGCAATTCTTCCACCACGTGTCCTTCTTCCATCTCTGCAGTGATTGCAAAAGGTACAGGAAGAAGATTGTCCCCCTTTGGAGAGTTGAATTAACGCTTTGCTAAAATTAGAAGAAGTAAGGGCGCAAGCAAAATGAAAATTGGATCAACATTAACTCATTGTTAAAAACTGGTTTATTCCAATTCTGTCTCTGATAGAAATTTTGAGGTAGGTGACCTTGTCCTAAAATGGGACAAACCTCACGAGGGAAAAGGAGAGCATACTAAGTTTTAGAACATGTGGTTGGGGCCATTTTTAATTGCTGAGAAACTAGGTCCTAGTTCCTTTCGCTTATAGAATTTAGAGGGACAGCCAGACACCTTTCCAGTGAATGGCCAAGCTCTAAAAAGGTACTTTGGCTAATGATGCTCCCATGCACCCTTTGTAAATATTTTTTGTTTTGTTTGTTGTTTGTTTTTCTTTGTTGCTTTGTTTTTTATTTTTTCCTTTCTGGTTATCGATCTTTCTTTTGAAACATATATGCCTGGACCACGGGCTAGTTCAAACAAAAATAATAGAAAAAATTTCCCCTTGAAAATGACTGCTGAAAGTTGTTTAAACATCAATTGTGGTATTTCTCTGAAATTGTAGCCCCACTGAAAATGACTTGTTATTTTAAAAGCGTCTTCTTGATTTCAATCTGCAACAGAAGGTACTCACGATCATCTATAAAAAATCTTTTTACGTTGTCTTTGTTCTTTAAGAGGACAACTCGATGATATCTCCCTGTTCTTCAAAGTCAGTTTTATTAGTAAACGATTTCCAGATCATAATGAAAGACAAATGAATTTTTTTTTCAAGGTCTGTGACATGTTAAGATGTGTTAAAAAACTAGAATTTTCAGCGCCACCCTGCTCTATTAAATATCTTTAAAAACTAAATAAATCTTCAGAAAGTTGTGGGAGGTGCTTGTAAACCCGTCGAGACACTGAACAGGTTTGCTGGTAGCGGGTAAATGCATGCATGACACCAAGATAACTTTGTCAGGGTACTGAACAGGCCCGCTGGCAACAAAGCAATGTCAGGTAAAAGAAAATTCTGAGATATGGATTCTATTTTGACCTTAAATGTCCTTCGTTCTGATCTGGAATTTCTTGACAAGATACATAAATCGGAGGGGGTTAATTGACATCCCTGTCGAGGCTATGGATTCATGCTGGTAGTAGCGTCCCTATCAATAGTATTCAAGATATTAACTTTAATATTGTGGCTCTCTTTTGTTAAGATTGTCATCAGTTTTCATCTCTTTAAAAAAATAACAGTTGTTAAAGACTGGAATGCATTATAATTATTTGCGATGTTCAGATAGCTTATTGGTTGTTTTTGATTCGAAGTTTTTTATGATCATTCTAGTCTGAACTCGTTCATTTGGCATAGATAACTGCTTCTCCCAACATGTTTCCATTGTTGGCAGCGAGTATATAATTATCATTTTTATAAAGCTGCCTACACAAGGTCTATGAAATTTTACCAATCTTCATAAGCGTTTCTTCAAACGATGGTTGTAAATCGTCGCATTTTACCTATCATCTATTCATACATTCATTTTCATGACTGAATTCATGAAAACTTGCAACTATCATCATCGTTCTGTTTTAAATTTTCATTGAAAGCATGTCATTTATGATAGAATTGCGATTTCTTTCTATGGACATGTTGCTCTCATTGTTTATGATCGTTTTGATTCTAAGAATGCCTAAGAAACTTATGGTTGTTTGAATGAAAGAACCCCATCAATTGGTATTTGATTTTTTTACTAATTTTGGTTTGATGATTGACCATATTTCTTTCATGGAAACTTTGGCTTTTCAATTCTTGTAAATCACCTATCTTTGCAATTAAATTTGGATGCGTGCACAATGTTTTAAAGTACTTTGTCCTAGCATGTACTCAATGCCAAGGTGGGATACATAGTATAGAATTCCATTACTCCTGAGCATGGTCTTAGGGTTCATGATTTTGATCCCACGCATTGTGATTAACACTTTGCCCACCGTTTGAACTGTCACAGCATTGTATTGATGAGGCTCGGGGCTATGGCTCTGTGGCCTTTTACCAAACCCTACTTGTGAGTTCTGTGTTGATTCCCTTCCATTCGACATGGCTCCAGTGGTAAGGGTCGAACCAAATGGTGTCCAGACTCTGCTATCGTATGATAACGCAAGGGAGGATTTGGAAAGGAATGGTTGACGTTTGTTCATCGAAAAATTTCAGGGCTTTAACCTCCAGGTCGCCCAAGAGTTTTCCTTAACCTTTGATGGTTGTAGGGCAAAGATTGGTGATGTGCAGTTAGAAGTGACAGAAGAGTTATTAAGCCAAGCCATAGTATTGCCAGTAGCTGGTCAGAAATGGTTCAAGAATGTGGAAGTGGAGGAGGTCCCCTGGACGTTACTGTTTACCTCACGAAACATAGCCAGCTGTGATCGAGGTATGCTAATTTCATTCTTGAAACCTAGATGGCATGATTTAATTGCTGTAGTGAAGCAATTCATCACTTGTGAGGGTTGAGTCGGACTAGTTTTCCTATATCATCTACGCATCCTTATGAGTTTTATTGGATTTCCATTGAATATGCCTTACTACTTGCTCAAAAGTCTATATAAAATGGGTAAACGGCTTAGGAAATAGAGGTCTGATTCAAGTTTATTACATCATGGTTTAATTAAAATTATCCTCATGCACCAGTTGCATTTACAAAAGGATTGTTGGGATGCATTCATTTCACCAAATGGTTTTGGAAACAATGAGTTGGGGCAGGTAGATAACTCGGTCATTGTTGAAACCCTTGTGAACCCTACAGTCTCTTCTCCACTGCTCCAGGCCTGTGATCCTTCCCCTAGAAAACCCTCGAGCTACCCTAATGACATACAACAGGATAGTCGAACAAGTTCACACTCAAAGAATAACACTAAAATTGTTAAAAAACCTACAGGAAGGAACCCAAAGGGCAGTGTTGATGTCAATTTCAAGAACAAGAGGGTTGTTTGTTTAGTTTCTCAATGTGCTCGAAATAAAATGAAATCCTGTGAAAACATAATCAACATGATTGAAGTGAGTGAAGACTCAGATTCAGAAATTGAGAAATTCTTGGCTGAAGAGGACCCTGTGTCATTCGGGCTATACCCTGACCGACCCTATGACTATGTTAGCAATCTGCCTCCTTGTCTAAAGGACAACTTAGAATTTCCTGGCATCCAACTCTGTGATAAGCATACCATTCGCATGGAGGATTCTCTGACCCTTAATGCATTCAGTGCTAATGGACAGTCCTTACAGTCACAATGTGATGAGTGTCGATCATGGATTGACAGGTACTATATTGATGTTCCATTGCTGCAGTGACGGCTCAAGTCTTTAAGAGACCAAGTCGATAGGTTGAAAAATGAATACAACAGACTTGAGTCCATTATCCAAGGTAAGGAGAAACAATTGAAAACTACAGGTCGTGTCATTTTCAAGAATGTAGAGGCAGCAACAGCTATCGTAAACTCCAAAATTTCTTGATATATTTTGATTCCTTGATTTGAGGTATGATGTTTTTAAATTTTAGCATGATTTTGTCACTCTTAAGTTAGGATATTCGATTTGATTGAATAGATTATTTTTCTTATTAAAATTAGTTTGTTTTGTTTACTTAATAAAATATGATTGTATTTGTTATTATAACGAGCTACAAAATCATAAGATTCTGTAGCCAGTTAGAAAAAATCGTATTGATTGATTTAATAAATGGAAGCATATCTGAAATCTTCTCGTTTTCATTTCTTTTCAGGATAATTAAGGAGCCTATGATTTCCAAGTTGAGATGAGACACGTTTTGGGATCTCCTAGCCATATCAATTTTGTGTTTTAAGTAAATAGATTAGGCTGTTGGTAGTTTTTGATATTCAGTGAAATCAAGGTGGTTGCATCCCCCATATTTTTGAAACAAACTTGATCTTATCAACAGGAAAGAGTTTTGTTTCCTGAGACCTATATAAACCTATTATTTTATAAACATTTGATCATCTCAACCCGAGGCAAGACTATGGATGTTTTACTACAGACTTGAATGGAATATAATACACGTCACAGCTTTAGCTTTTCTATATGATGTTTTTATTCAGATCATGTTTATTTCAATTTGTTAATAGATTATTATTGCTTTTGTTGTTGTGGTTTATTATCAGTTGGTATGATTAAAGATTATCTACTGTCCATGTTTTCATGTCCTATATATAACACATAGTAATCATTCGTTCAATTTGAATTAAGATATTTACCTCTAGTTTTGATCAAACGTTTATACGCAAGTTCTCACAACAAGAATTATGTTATTGTGGTTGCTTGTAAAATTATAAGATTACTGTGAATGCATCTATTATGTGTTCTGTTATTATGATTCAAACTCCATCATTACTGCTTCACATTTATTAGGATCAATTTCAGGATCTGTCGTAGGTTTACCTCATCAGATAAGGTGACTGGATGCTACACATTGAACATATATTGAATGCAATAACAGGTCAGCTTGTTATTTGATTTCATTAGTATAATAAATATAGAAGCTTCCTGTAGTTAAAATAATTTCCACCATCTGTTATTTCTTTTGTTTAATTAGACAGTTTGAAATTTGATTTCTTAAGTATAAACATCTAAGAAAACAAATCAGAAAGATTAGATAGTAGTTTTACTGTTGTTTAAAAAATCAATTTACATTCGATTTTCACGGATTTAGATTAAAATTCATAGTTTATATATATATATATATATATATATATATATATATATATATATATATATATTATAAAGAGTATTTTTTCTATATTTTATATATATAATAACTAGATTTTTCTTACATGTTTTATTTATTTAATCTACATATATATATTATATGTATGTATATTTATTAGCGATTGTTATTTATTAGATCATTGTTTTTTGTTTAGTTATTTTTCACTTTCTTTAGGACTTAGATCAGCCAACGGAGTCGTTAAAATAGTTGGAGTGAATTAATCCAAATGGCTTGGGTGAATTAGACAACCCCGGACCGGATTCATTCCTCCAGTTGACGAGCGGTCAATTTTGCCCATCAACAGGGTCAGAATCGCATGAAGCAACAAGTAAATCAAGGTCGCTTAGAACGTCAATGTGTTGAACGAGACCATGTGTTTCTTCAACTATAACCTTATAAGAAGAATTCACTCAAGGATGACCATTGTCAAAAAATGGCACCCAAATTTTATGGTCATTATATAGTTCTCAAGCGTGTGGGACATGTGGCCTTTCAGTTAGCTTTTCCTACTCATCCTAAGCTCCACCCTGTTTTTCATGTCTCTTGCTTAAAGAATGTGATTGGAACTAAGTGCAAAACTCAAACTAGTATTCTCGAGTTGGATGAAGAAGCATCCATCTACTTGCAACAAAAATTAGTCTTGGACCACTGTGAGTGTCATCTCCCTCATTGCACCATAAAGGAAGTATTAGTCTAGTGGAAAGATACAACTCCAGAGGATGCCACTTGGGAGCCAACTACCATTCTGCAGCAATTTCCTCATACAAACTAATGCATGCTTATCATTTTAGGCTATTGTACCAACTAATATATTCTTGACACTAGAAGCATGAAGAGCACTTGAGTGTCCCATTGCTCCAATATCTCAAGGAGATTAGAACAAAATGTCCAATAGGGAAAACCTATAGCCTTATCCCACCATGGACCAATGAAGCTACTTATATCTAGAGGGGAACTTCTTCTTCTAGGTAAAGTCGTATTGGAAGCAATTCCAATCCATTGGATGCCACTTGCATGGCTTCCAAAATGAGTCCAAGAAAGAATAAGGCGCATATGATACATGTTTATTTAGTCACGAGAACATGGGAAAAATGGATTTGTACTAGTATCCTAGAAAAATAAGCATTACATAAGGCCCATGGAGGATGGGGACTTAAGAATATTTTTTTGTTCTCAAATGCATTAGTTGTTAATAATGTGTGGAACTTAGTTCAAACATCTAGTTTATAGGTTCAAGTCATAAAGGCTAAGTACATAGCTCTAGACTCTACAAAGGAATGGCTTAGAAATCCTATAAAAAGAATCCAAAACACATTGATAATATGGAAAGCAATCAATTTAACTTTCCCATTGGTTGGAAATTGGTTACTATGGCAAGTTGGAAAAGGGGACATTGTAATGATCCCAAACCGTTATGCAAGGATCATCACGGTTTTGGTGTCTTTTTAAACTTTTTTTGAGTGAGGTACTTCATCAAACATTTTGTTTTCCTACTTGTTTATTGTGTTCACTTTCTAAATGGCCTCTTGATTTTGGCCTTAGGGTTTACTAATGGTTTATATGTGTGTATGCAGAAAATAACAAAAAGCGACAACCATGGAACATACCTCAACCATATGCAATATGATAGACAAGCCAAAACATCTCAAATAGCTTTTATTCATAAGATAGAGAAACCTGCTACAATCACAAAGCCAATCTGGAATGCTCAACAGATGGCCAAGAAGATAAACAATAGAGCTGCTACAAAATGCTCCAATAGAAGACTACAACATGCCTCCAAAGGATGGATATACAATGAAGACTGAATACAATAGATCTGGGCCGTAAGAATGCTAAACCCCCAAGCTGGAAGGTGCCACGCTCTACTATAATGTTGAAGCCCTCAAT
The DNA here is from genome assembly GCA_000966675.3 of Picea glauca. Lineage (NCBI taxonomy): Eukaryota > Viridiplantae > Streptophyta > Pinopsida > Pinales > Pinaceae > Picea > Picea glauca. Next base: position 152,562 of record JZKD02S2102874.1, on the reverse strand, counting down.
AATTCGGCCCTGCTGCCAAAAGTTTCCAATCACCCCAAGAAATATGCCAACTGGTAGATCGGGCAACTGTAAGGACAACCCAGGTGTCCAAATCTCCAAATCCACTCTCAAACCCTATAGATCTTAACTCCTCCACTAAATGGTGCACCCCACTAGATGACTGAAACCCTAGATAATTTGGCCTTGATGAAGGAGGCCTCCAAATGATCTGCAACTCCCCAGGAATATAGATCGGGACACTGCAAGTCACTAGGTGAAGTCTTAGGGTTAGATCTGAAGTGTAACCCCTCCAAACTTACTAGATCTTAATCTCATAAAGGCTCTCCTTCTGTTCAATTCATCCCACTACTCTAAGAAATAATATGAGCCATAAAACTCTCTCAGAAAGCACTATGAATGATGGTGAAGACCCTACAAAAAGAACCCAGGTGATAGAATCTCCAAAAGCCCTGCCAATCACCTGAAATGTATCTCTTTCCAAGAATGGTGCACCCCCCTTGCTGAAAACCCCCAAATGGTGCGCCCTCTCTCTATCTGCATAAGTCACTGATGTGGAATCCTCTTGCAACTGAGTAGATCTGGAACTAGAATGGTGTGGGAGCATATTTCATCTCCAAGATCAATCTTGGGACAAGCTTGGTGGAATATTTCACCACCAAAGTGTCCTTTAGGGTTTGTTAAGTCAAAACCCTCAAAACCCCCGATGTTGGGCTCACTAGCTAAAAGCCAGAAATCCAAAGATAAAAAATACATGAATGAATGACAAGAGGCCCTTGTCTTTCCTTTATACTTTTGGCTCACCTTGTCCCTCGAAAGTGACTTTCATTTTATTAATCTTTAATTAATTAATTAATTAACCTTTTTACCTTTGAAAAGGTCCTTATCTCTCGTTGTGGCTTCCTTGGCCACTGAAATTCACTTCTAGCCATCCCATCCTGTAGTGTTTATCCTCCTGATTCCAATGAGATATTACACTGAGAGGTTCCTCCAAGTAATGTGCCCAAAATGACCTCTTCATATTTCAATTAACTTATAGCTCAAAATAGTCAAAATCATGGAAATAGTCGGAATGCAATGAAACCAAAGCCAACTTGTGTGGAATGGATCATAACGATGGAATATGATGATCAATGCAAGCTAGACCCCACAATGCCTCTCAAATACCCCTGTACTTGCTATAACATCCATCTAGCTACTCTAGTCAACATAAATCTCTGCACTGTGATGATGTCCCAAAGTGGGGACATTACAAACCTCCCTGCTAGAAAATTGCTTGTCCTCAAGCAATACCCAAATCCCTCCAAGAAAAATACCAGGATCCCATGTCCACCTATGGGATACATAGTAGAACCCATACAAGGATGAACACTCATATACTCTTCCCCCTGGATCCCATAACAAGTCATGAACTGCTAGCTCCTGGGACACATACTCCTGAAATACATAGACTTTGGAATTCTCCTGCATATGACACATGGCCTCATATCAGAATGAATCCATCCTCCAAGTCTCTACCAAGATCCATATGGCCTCCATCAACTGCTCATGCTGATGCACGAACGAGGTGCTATAAGATGTCTGTGAGACACCTGCAAGAAACACACTCCTCTCCTTACTGAAGCTCAATGGAAAGTTAGGATAACTTTCCCCTGCAATGGTACACTCTCCCCTGTTAGTCAGTGAAATGCTCAATCCTACAATCCCTAGGTCCCATGCTAACCTCTATCGAAGATCACCCTGCTAGCCCTGTGCTACTCTAACCATGACTGCCTGCCCCCTGCATACATCCTAAATCCTCCTCTCTTGGGTCCTCCATCTAAAATACCTGTGACCATTGGACCTACTGTCCAAAAACTATGTCAGTAAAGACACCTTTGTAGAAGAAGTACCTGTCCAAACATCTCCATGCCCTATCATGATGATCAAGTGGAAGGAAAGGTCTCGCCCCATAGGAAAAGTACCTGCAAACCCACTCCAAACCAAACCAAGGTGGAGTGTGTGGCTCTCTGGTGCAACCTGGGTCAACATGAATATCGTGCTAACAAAATGGACTCCTGGGTCCCATGGAAAACTTGGAAATTTATCACTTCTAATCTCCTCTAACTGCTCCTGTGTGAGGCTAATCACTGTCAGAAGCCCTATGTGCTCATCTGCTACCACCTACCCAATGATGCTCTCTCTCACACACCAAATCTCAATTGACTGCCTATGACGATCCATCTCTCTCTGGATCAATGCCTTAAAGGTACTCATGTCAGGTGGCCTCGACCTAGGCACTCTCCATGCTCTCAGCCACTGTCTATCTCTCCTCATGTGACTGTTGATCTAGTGAAGGTGCTCAATTATAACTATGGATGCTGCAAAAGAGTGAAATATGCATACTCCCCTACATCTGTCTCGTCCATACAATCCCATACATCTTTCTGAACCTGATTGTATATCTCGACATGTCTCTATGCATTGTCACTCCTCACTATATTCCCCTACATACTCACATAATCTCTGACATACTACTGCTGCATTCTAGATCCTGAGCATAATATTGGATCAACCTCTATCAAAAGGTCAACCTCTCTCAGAACACAAATGGAAGTGTCCTCCACCAACTGGTGCTCCTCTGCTAGACCACCAACATCCTCTAACCATGTGATTGAAGGATATATCAAGGTGTCCACTAGGATAGATGAAGTGGATCTCTGACAGATCTCCTCAAGAAGCTCCTCTAATCTAGACTTTGATTCTTGTAGGGTTTTCTGTGTGCTTCTCAAGAATCCTTGAGTGCTCTCCAACTCATGAGTGAGTCAGTCCACCTCCAACTCCTGCCCCCTCAAGGACCTGTGATAAAACTCACCAATCCCTAGTAGGTAGTCCCTGTCTGTCAAAAACTTTTGGTAGTCAGTCCTCATCATAGACACTCTCTTCTTGAGAGTGTGAAAGTCATCCATGGAAAATCCTCCATATGAGCTACCCTGTGCCACTGATGCTCTCCAACAATAATATTTCATCATTGTATGCATGTCATCAATACATCTAGTGGTTGCCCTGATCATAGCCTCCCTAAATCTCAACTTTGTTTCTAAGTGGCATGACTCCTAATCATGGTCATGCTGAGGTGCCATCTCAGACCCCTCACTGCTAGTGTCAGTCCTACTAGTGCCAACTCTAGAATCCCCAAAAACACCCTCTACATAAGATGGTGTGTTGAACTGTCCACTATCTATTGTGTTGCTGGGACTCCTGTATGCCACTGCACCCCATCACTAGATGCTATCTACCCCCAAATCACACTGTATCCTATATGAGCAGATGTGTCCTCCTGTGCACTCAACCTGCTACTATCCTCTACACCTAGATCCCATATAGTTGTGTCTAGACACATGCCATGGTCATCCTGAATACTAAAGAGTGCATCCTCATCAATGCAAGCCGATCCTGGAAGTAAGTGCTCCATCAACCTGTCAGCCTCTGCAATCTTCTCAACCAATGAAGTCTCCAATAGCTGTGACTCCATCGACTATGGATGACCTATATGTGTGAGTTCAACTGCATGTATGTCCTATACCTCCTCCTAGATCTATGGGACTACCTATCCATGGTGTGCATCCCTCACACTAGGCTCATCCATCATACCTGACGTGCCACTGGTCTCCTCATGTGACGTGGTTATCATGGGTGTCTGAACAGGTGACAGATGTGTCACACCCCCCATAGGAAGATCATCATCTCTAGGTGCTAACATGTGTTACTCCTCACTAGTGTCACCACTCTGCTGAGGCATAAGGTCATCAATGGTATGTGACATATCTGCTAAATACCAATGCCATGTCCTGCTGGATAGCTGAAGCTCCTCAACAATTTGGCCCTGGTGCCAAAGATGTCCAGTCACCCCAATAAATATGCCAACTGGTAGATCGGGAAACTGTAAGGACAACCCAGATGTCCAAATCTCCAAATCCACTCTCAAACCCTGTAGATCTGAACTCCTCCACTGAATGGTGTGCCCCACTAGATGACTGAAACCCTAGATAATTCGGACCTGATGAAGGAGGCCTCCAAATTCTCTAAAACTCCCCAGGAATATAGATCAGGACACTGCAAGTCACTAGGTGAAGGCTTAGGGTCAGATATGAAGTGTAACCCCTCCAAACTGACTAGATCTGAATCTCAAAAATGCCCTCCTTCTCTTCAATTCGTCCCATTTCTCTAAGAAATAATCTGAGCCATAAAACTCTCTCAAAAAGCACTAGGAATGATGGTGAAGACCTTGCAAGAAGAACCCAGGTGATAGAATCTCCAAAAGCCCTGCCAATCACCTGCAATGTATCTCTCTCCAAGAATGGTGCACCCTGCTTGTTGAAAACCCCCAACTAATGTGCCCTCTCTCTATCTGCACAAGTCACTGATGTGGAATCCTCCTGCAACTGAGTAGATCTGTAACTAGAATGGTGTGGGAGCATATTGCATCTCCGGGACCAATATTGGAACAAGCTAGGTGGAATCTTTCACCACCGAATTGTCCTCTAGGGTTTGTTAAGTCAAAACCCTCAAAACCCCCAATGTTGGGCTCACTAGCTAAAAGCCAAAAATCCAAAGATAAAACATACATGAATGAGTCAGAAGAGGCCCTTGCCTTTCCTTTATACTTTTGGCTCACCTTGTCCCTCTAAAGTGACTTTCATTTTATTAATATTTAATTAATTAATTAAATCACTTTAATTAATTAATTAACC
>JZKD02S2102874.1:113638-136904 GCA_000966675.3 Picea glauca | reverse complement strand
CAAAATCAACCAAACAATAAGCGCCCTTTTTTAATACCTCTTTTATGATGAAGGGTCCGAACCACATGGGTTTGAATTTTCCTGCCCCCAGGGGGTCCTTATCTTGGTCATAGACTAGGACAAGGTCACCTTGAGAGAAAATCTAAGGATGAATGGACCTATCATACTGACACTTAACCTTATGTTTGTGAGCCTCATTGGCTAGAGCCGCATCACAATGCTGTTCATTGAGCTGCTCAAGGTGTACTAACCATTCTTCAAGTGGAGAAGTGTCTGGAAATAATTGTACTACCAATTTTAGAGATGGGATCTGAAATTCGATGGGAAAGACTGCCTCCAACCCATAAACAAGTTGAAAAGGTGAGGAACCGGTTGTATTCTTAACAGATGTTCGATAAGCCCATAATGCCAAGTATAACATCAAATGCCAATTTGACTTGGCTGAGTTACTAGTTCGCTATAGAATAGTCTTAAGAGTTTTGTTTACAACTTCCACCTACCCATTGGCTTGGGGGTAGTAGGGTGATGAATGCTCTTGCCGTAACCCAAGATTTGATGTTAATTCGATCATCATTTGGTTCTAAAAGTGACTGCCATGGTCAGTAACAATCTCTCTCGGGATGTCAAACCTTGCTATGATCTGTTTGATTAAAAATAGAGTTGCAGTCTCTCCATCATCTTTAAACGTTGGCATAGCTTTGACCTACTTAGTGAAGTAGTCTATAGATACGATGATATAGCGGTGCCCCCTTGCTTATGGGGGGTTGCAAGTAGTGTAATCAATCCCCCACTTGGTGAAGGGACCAACTATGATGACAGGAAACATAGGAGCGGGATGTGCCCTCATCTTTCGAGAGAAGACTTGGCACGGATGGCACTTCTTGACCGATTCTATACAATCTTTGATAAGTGTCGGCCAGAAGTAACCTACTCGTAGAATCTTTTGGGCTATTGCCAACCTAGAAAAATGACTGCCACAAGCTTAGGTATGGCAATCGTTGATCATGATGACTCCCTCCTCATGTGTGAGACATTGACGTAAGATGTAGTCTACACCTCTCTGATACAATGTATCATTGAGTATGAGATAATTCTTAGCTTGATGGCATATATGCCAACACTCATCATGAGAAGCAGAAGTGGGGCACTTCAAACTATGGAGATAGATAAGTATATCACCATACCAAGGATCTGATGATCTGATCAAAAACATATCTCCCCGGATAGGCGATTCTTCAGGAACAACGTCACCTGACTCAACCGGAAGTTTTGAAATAAGCTCTACGAAGACCAATGACATTTTGGACTTTGCTAAAATGAAGTCTAAGTCAAATTCCTGGAGGATGACTATCCATCTACTGATTTTTCCGCCTATAACCCATCGTGTCAACATGTACTGGAATGGATTCACGATAGCAATGACGACGGTCTTGTGAAACAAAACATAATGACAGAATTGTTGAACAGCATGAACTGCTGCCAACGCAAGTTTTTCGATATGAGAATAATTGAGTTCTGGTCCTACAAGGCCTCGAATCAGGTAATAGATCACGTATTCTGAGAAAAAATCATCTTCCTGAACTAAAACCATGCCAATGGTTGACTCTGCAGTAGCCAGATATAATAAGAAATCTTTGTTATAGTTAGGTGGCCGTAGCAGAGGTGCAGTTGTGAGGGCATGTTTTAATGCGTCGAAAGAGTGTTGAACGGCTTCATTCCAGTAAAAAGGAACGTCTTTCTTCAGTAAGTGCATAAAGACCTTGGTAATTTCGGCATAGTTGGCGATGAAGCGTCGTTAAAAGTTCGCCTTGCCTTGTAGACTCTGAAGTTGAAGGATAGTGCACGGGGGGGTGGAAGCTAGATTATTTCCTCCACCTTGAGAGGATCGACCATGATCCCTGTTGTTGATATGATGAAACCTAACAAACGTCCTGACGTTACGCAGAAGGTGCACTTGTTTGGATTCAAGCAAATCCTAAAGTAGCGACTGTTATCACTCTAGGAAACTCTCCTAGGCTGTAAGTCAGAGATGCTTGGTAACTTACTCTTTTGGAAACTATTTTCTCAATAATGTGTTGGGGTTTTGGATCAATATGAACATCTAAATCTCTGAGTTATATTCTCAAGACAATCTTAACTATAATCATGCAACAGAAGGCCTTCAAGAGATATTGTCAGATAGGTTTGAATAACAGGTGGATGAGAAAACTAATCAATCAACCAGAACATATATAAAACCATATATATATGATGGGACAACAAACCAAAAAAGGATGCTTGTGATTCTTTCTTAATAACCAAAAGTAAGATGACAGTTACCAGGGTCATTAAACAGAGACAAAAGAATTAATTCCACTCATAAGCATAGAGATAGATAAAAGAAGGTCTGACAGTAACAAAGAAAGAAGCTTGCTGGCTGATATATTAAAGAAAGTGTCTTGTTACAAAACAGTAGCATCTAGAGCTCAAAATCGAACCCCTTGTTCCTCAAATGTTCCTGGCTTTATAGCCTTTACATACAGTTTCCAGATCCTAGAAAACTGGATCTGTTATACTAAAAATAGAAAGTCAAATTACATTTACAAAAAGATAGGGATAAAACCCAAAAAGGAGGATAATCTCTATGAGTTGGTCCTTAAAATGTGTTGATTGTTGATGATGTGAATATTATCCTTCCAAGGATTCTTCGACCTGTTCTTCTAAAGATAAATTCGAGCTGATGATGTGTGTCCAAAACCCCCTGAAATTTTGCCTATGAAAAGATGCCAAATGTGATTGAAACTCTTCTTCTTACCTTATCCCTTATAAATGGTCTTTAAATCTGACTTGATAATTCAATATCTGACTATTCAAAGAAGTTTCGTCTCATTCTGATTCGAAAATTTCTGATCTGGGCGAAATTTCAAGCATTCTGGTTATTACAGACTTTCGGTGGTTAAGAGTATTGAGTTTTGAATGTCTTATCCACCGAAAAGGCCCCCTTTCAGTGGTTAATGAGCGCTCTTGGGCTCGCCTAAACCACCAAAAATCAAATCACTATCAAAAATAAAAATCTCAAAACTTTATTTACCTGCATGATTGCATTTAGTTTCGAGGATTCTTAGAAGAAATTCCCTTCTTTCTGTCACCAACAGCTGTTCATCCAATCTCCTGTTCCTCTCTTGTTCCTCTACTTGTTTGTACTCTGATTTCACTGCTGTCCCTTTAGGATCATTTTCAGACTTGTATCGGATTCATAAGGTTGCAGCAGGATTACTATAGTCCATAAAAGCCTTAAGGACATGGACTATAGTATGCTGTCTGAGAAGTTTCTGGAAGTTTTATCTTCAGGAAGAAAATTAGTAGATGTATATTTTCCTCTGACTGCTATCTTAGCACCTTTTTCCAAAGCATCATTCACAATACTTGAAGTTTATCTGCATGCTCTTGTAAACATATTGCTTCCATATCATACATTCCCTCATAAAATCCTGCAGCTTAGAATAGTAGATATCCTTCAAGTGTAAATCTTCTTCCGTGAATGGCAATTGAATGTAGCTAATTCTGTTCTTATCAACCTTGGTGAACTTAGACAACTGGCATTTACACTGCTGTCTTCAGCAAGCCAGACTTCATACTCCATCACATTCAAGCTGAGATCAAAATTATTCTTATTCTCTAGATTCAAATGCAATGTTGTTGAACAAGAGCCATTTCTTCCTCCAAAGAATCAGTGTTAGGCCCTTCTTTATTTCTACCTACAAGAAACTTCAATTGCTTTGCTTCCTGTAAAAACCCTGAGAGTTTCCTCACATAACTTTTCAGAGAAGGTCGATTGATGAAATACCCTGTCCAATCAACATTTGAATAGTTTGCATACGGGAAAAAGTCATCTGTCTTCAAAGGCCAGCTTTCAATGGATGTATATTTTTCTTCAGTGTAGATAGTTGGAATTGAATAAAATGTATTAACATGACCATCCTTATTCACATAATGTATGAGTTTATCCGTCTGTTTGAACCAAGTACCTGCACTTTCATATGCGAAATCTTCACCATATAAGACTATAGGAAATCTAATTGCTTGCGCATCCTTATATATTTTTCTGTGACTAGCATCATGTCTGAAGGTAAAACAAAATCGAAATTCATTCACTAAGGTGATATGATCTTCATTTGGAAACCCTCATTGAGCCAATCGACCATTGGTTTCCAATCCAGCAATATGGAAGCTCATACGCCACAACCTAATGCATGCTTCTGGGAACTCAATAGTGAGATGCTCAGATCACTTCTAACCCTGGCCTCTGATCTATCAAACGTTCCAGAAACCAAAGTCTATTCAGTCACAAACTCCTGTGTAGTCTTTAGCGCCTGTACTTAACACATCTTTATTTGCAAATTAAAGATCGAGCTCATTGAGGTGTTACGACAGAAAAGATCCATCTTGCAAGCATTTTCTGTACACATTTATTCCAGACAGGAATCGACATGTGTATGTTAAGACTAGGATTTACATCAGACTGTGTAGACCATGGTGTTTTTACCCTAAATAATTTTAATAAACCCTTTGAACTCCGCGTAACCTGCGATCTGTCAATTGGAAATTGTATTAGTTTGTGGATGAGGCAAATAAAATCTGAAGCTGGCGTTATGAGATCTGATGATCGGAAAGATGTACAAAAAGCCACTTCTGTACAATTTCATCTAATCCTTTACACAATCCCGTTTTCTATCCAGAGCTGTCGAGATGGACCTTATTTCCTTCAATGTATTCATCCCCTGATGCTCTGAGAACTCTTGACTCAGACTCAGCTCTCCATCAACGAATGTTTATGTTTTTTAGACAGAGAGGAAGAAGAGGCCTTCTTCTGAACCAGTGTTTCTCCGACATTACCTTTTTAAACCCACTGTGTACAATTGGTAGAACAATCGGTGTAACAGAAGCATGCACAATAAGACTTGCAGTTCCCCACTTCAGTCTTCGTATAGGCCCACCCTCTTGTGGTACCTAGCCTTTAGGAACTGTGTGCAACCATTCTCCTTTATTAATGAGATCAAGAGCTTCCTTCATATGTGTCTGGTAAATACCATCACCGCTTGTAATAGGGATGCATTTGTCGAGTCAAAATAAGTATGTGAATAGAGCGTTCAATACAGGGATTTAAGTGAAACTCGGTGTTTGTACTTGACTTCGACATGTGGACTCTGTTTAAGTCAACTTGGCATATTAATATCTCAGGGATTGAATCATATCTTGGTGCATTGAGCACTAACACTTAGTTTAGTTTATGTGTTAAGTGGTTGAGACATGTGCTCGATCTTTGGCTTGGGTCTTGTATGGAATATGGATCGATAGACTAGATTCATGAATGGCTTGGGCCTGTGCTGGCTTGTGAATTTAGGAAAATGATTAAATAAAGATTTATTTAATTTTGAAAATATGAGAAAACTTACAAATGAGGTTTTTTAGGAAAACTAATAAAAAATCCATTTTTTGGTTTTGCAGGTCAGAAGATAGATCGAAGATCATAGGAGTTTGGAAAAAATTTGTGAATAAGACTCATCATGATTCAGTGATGAATTCGGAAGTTATGACCTAAGACAAATGACTGACCATTTTGACCATTTTGACACGAAAGACGTTTTCAAATTTTTCCCAAAATTTGAGTACTAACAACGACAACGTTCGAAGATTAGTCTAAGGTGTGTGGGATGATCCATTCTCTTGCAAGATCGGGATGCTAAATCATCTAGGTAGGCCTCAACTATATGCTTGAGGTCATGAAAAGCAAAAGACATGGCCCGCTGGAATGTGGCTCCAGCATTTTTAAGGCCAAAAGGCATCTTACGATATGTGAATGTACCCCACGGATAAATCAATGTCGTTTTGTGTTGGTCTTCGGGTTTGATTTGGATTTGATTATATCCTGAAAAACTGTCCATGAAAGAAAAGGCTTCACAACTAGCACATTCATCAATGATCTAGTCAACGAATGGTGTTGGAAAATTATCTTTGGGACATGCCTTGTTCAAATCACGGAAATTGGTACATACACGAATTGTGCCTTGTTTTATATTGACCAGCACAGGATTTGACACCCATTGAGTCAAATGGATAGGATAGATAAAACCTACCTTTAGCAATTTCTCAACCTCAATCTTGATGGCTGCTGCTTTCTTGGGATTAACTAGATGAAGCTTCTGTCAAACATGCTTGGCATTAGGATACGTTGTGATTTCATGATCAACTATTTTTGGATCAATACCTAGCATTTCCTCATAAGACCAGGAAAAAACGTCACAAAATTCTTTGAAAAGATCCATATAGATTTGAATCTCTTCGGGGGAGCAATCTGCTTTGACGAAGATGTTCTCCACGATGTCAGGGTTTTGGAAGATGTTGATTGGTATAGTTTCAGCGATAGTTTCCATATTTCCCTCAGCATAAATTTCATGTGTAGCTAAGAGATTAATAGGACACGGCTGATCTCCCGTCATGGTCACGGTGAATTCTCCTGATTCGATTCGGCTTAACTCTGGGAGAAAATATGATCTATGATGAAGATCTTCCCAAAGTTTGTCCAGACTATTCATTGCTTCGATTATAGCTTCATCAAAAGGCAAGACTAAGTCTAATGAATCAATGTTAGTGAGAGAAACCTGAGCCCAAATAGGCTCTAGAAGTGGATCTAACTCTTGTGCAGGAGTCAGATCAGTGTTATATGAAGCTTGCTAGACTAAAGAGTATGATACTTCAGTGGCAGACAAGGGCATGGACATGCTTGGGTGCCCTGTCTCATCCATCATGGCTGATGGGGAAGGAAGAATCCAGGGATCCTTAAAGTAATTCATGCAGAACGACGAAACTTGAAAAATCTCAACCTTACATTGATTAGATATAAATTTGATATCACCGTGAGGAGGTGGGTAATCAAAGGTACCCATCAAGGATGGGCACAAACCAAATCCTACGTTAATGACACCTGGTTGAGGATTATCAATCATCAGGACCGTGAATGCCCCCAAAGCTGGGTCAGGTCTAGAGAAAGACAATTGATCAATGGTCACTATCCAGCCCTCGTGTGGAAAAAACAAGACCCGAAAAACTGTAGCAACCACAGCTTGCATAGCATAAGTCCAACTCCATCCTAACAAGAGGTTATAGTCGAGGGGAGCATCGACTACCTCTACTTCGACACACACGATTTTCCCTCCTAACTGCACGGGGAAAGAAGGAACGATGCCATGTGGTCGAAACGAACGACCGTCGAAAGCAATGAGGAGAGTAGGTGATGGAGACAAAACAGGCTGGCCAATGGCCTTTGAACATGCCAATGACATAACGCATGTCGAGGCACCCTCGTCAAGCACCATGCAGAAGATATTCTGTGTAAAAAAATTTGTGGGGTAATCCGCTACTATCTGAAACACTACGTGGTAAGGTAGACGAGGTTTTAAGTCGGTTGTATCCAACATGATGGTACCCAGATTACAAGTCTCAGTAGAGCCCAATGCGGTCAACAAGGCTTTACTCTGAGCAGGGCAGCTTTGGAGGACCTCCAAAGCTGACATCACATAAGGGGTTTGTGATAAATCTTCCACCATAGAGTAGTTCTGGGCGGCCCTTGCGTTTGGGTTATGAGAAGCTTTTTTAAATGCACCTTTTGGAATGCGTGTCATTGTTTCTCCCAACGTCTTCTCAATCTGTAGAGGAAGAGATGGGAGGTCATCTTCTTTACCCTTCTCAAAAGCACTTGGTTTACTATAATCATGCACTCTAGTTGATATGAAAGCATCACCCCTAACCATATAAATGTTCGTGGATGAGGGGTTGTTCGGAGGCAGGTAGGTTTCTTGGCTGCCCCCTTCCATGCTTGTAGAGGCTTGAGTTAGATTTTTCCCATCTTGAAATGGATTAGTCAACACTGCCTTTTGTTGCTGTGTGACAAACTTTTGAGCCTCTGCAAGTCGAGGACATAGATGGGTCGGCTGGTCTTCCGCGCACAAGTTGCATGGATACCTTGCCTTCTATTTTTCAGTGTTGTTCCTACCAGCATTATTGTTGGGTTTTTTATCTCCCTTACCCTTCTTTCGTTGTTTTTTCTTCCCTTCAGGCTGCTAGGCGGCCTTTGGGGTAGTCGAATGTATTGTGTGTACTTCCGATGTTTGGGTAGGGGGAGCAGCCAAAGCAATAGTTTGGCTAGCCACTGTGTGTTGTATGGATAATTGTTGTAACTATTTTGTCAATTTCTCAGTGGGCTTGGTTTGTGCTGAATCGACAATACCATCGGCATGTGGTCCAACTCTCTATCTAGTTTTATCCGGTATTGAACGTGGTGCATTTGGAAAGATGTTGTATAATAAAATGGACTGAGAATAGATGAGCTCAAACTGTTGAGCCCTCATGATGGCATCTTCTTCGGAGAAAAATCTGGATGTTGCGATGTCTTTGGATAATTGTGGGACCAAAGACTTAAGGAACCACTCAAGCAGGAAAGCTGGTGGGACTGGTACCTTGATTAAACTCTTCCAACGTCTCCACTCTCGGATGTGATCAGAGATATGGTCCGTTGTTGTCTGTTCGAAATTGGCGAGCAACTCTGTGCCAGCATCGTATCTCACAGGTAACTGGAAATGGTTAAGGAAAGCCATCGCCAGTTCGCCAAAAGAAGAGTATCTTGAGAGATCGAGCTCAATGTACCATTTCGTGGCACTCCCAATGAGAGTACGTTGAAACAATCACAATTGTACAGAGTCATCCTTCAATGAGTTAGATGAGCACCAAAGATGAAAGGTAGTCACATGATCTCCTGGATCTTCATTAGACTTGGCTTTGAACTTTGGAATGTCTGAAGGCAACTTCGTCGGCATAGGAGGCCAACGCGGATTGTGACAAATAGGGTCACTCAACAACCTTGTCAAATCTGGCAAGTGTAAAGTCGCCAAGAATGGTAGTTTGGGTTGCTATTGATAACCTGGGAAAAAGGGACCTATAGTTTGACTGGCACTAGGTTGCCAGGAAAAGTTTGGCTGCTGGCCCGGATTCTAGGAAAAACCATGGCCCTAGCTAGCGTAAGGATTTTTCATATGTGGAGACATCATCGGCTGATTTCCCAAATAGAACATATATTGTTGGGCATGCATTGTATTTGAAGGACTTTTGGAAGGATTACCCCATGCCGGTCCCATGGGGATAGGCATAGTAGTTTGTCCGAGGTTCAATTGATTGTGGAAAGAATTACCCTAGATTGACATTCCGGAGGAGGGAATGGATCCTTGCCCTGAATTCTAAGGTTTTTCTAGATTTGCCTCCCGTGCAGGAAGAGTACCCTACCTAGGAGTAGATTGTCCAAAACTGGGGTTGCCCCCAGTTGGGAAAGCGACTGATGAGAAGGTGTTGTTACCAAACATTTCATTCCAAGAAAATGGTGTCGAACCTACCGGCATTCTATGCGAAGGTGGTCCTTGACTCCCCGCTCCAAATAAATTATTGTGTATAGGTTGCCCAGTGGATTCCTGATGCGAACCACCAAGTGAAGGGGACAAAGGAGGCATATGACCTCCTCTGTAAGGAAAACCGTTAAAAGGGACAAGAGTTCCCCCCATGTGACCTTGCAGAGGAGCGCTAGAGCTCCCTGCCCCCAGACCCAAAGTCTGTAAAGTGGAGTAGGAAAGTACAAAACTTGTACCCGAACTAGGCATCCCGTATAAGAACGGAGGGCCTGTCGCGCTAGGTGTGAAAGGGGTTGTGGCCTTTGCCAAAGATGGGTTAAGACCACTGTACGAAGTAGTTGCGGTTGAGACCATGGTGGCTTGGATCGACGATGGTGGGTTAGGAGATGAAAGCTCTCCTTTGGTGACAACCGTGGTGGGAATTGAAGAATTCCCAGAAGGAGTAACAACATTTGTTTCCATTGCTGTGTGCGACACTGTCTGGCACTAGTGAAATTGAATTGGTACAATAAAAGGTGCCAAGAAATTAGTGGTTGGGGTTTCAACTGAGCCAAGAGAGGTTGCTTCAAGGTCCAAAACGATCGATTCCTCCGGGGGTTATTCGGGCACAATAGGTTGTAACCCGGTCGCTTCAAAAGACCCTTGTTGGTCTAGCTTTCGCCTTAATGGTGGCGGGGGTGGCTCCAGTGTAACTGACGACAGACCAAGAAGCCTTCGTGACCGGAAGATCTCGGGATCCTCCACTATGTGAGAAGATCCAAGACACTCTAAGGTAGTCTAAACGTTCAAAATTAACACCCACTACAAAATAATCCCTAGAAGATAAGACAAGCAAACACTAAATTAATTGGAAGAACAGTTACAACAACCAACACTAGAGCAACTTACCTGTGCAAGTGCAACTTGAACATGGAAGCACCCTCCGGGTATAATCTACAAAGCATGGCCTGATGTCTATCCTAGGTACCACAGTATACCCTCGCAGTCACCTGTGTATGTCCCTAACAAAGATTGGCAACTAGGTTGCCAGCACATGAACAGTCACCAGGCGGGTACAGTCAAAAGTCGGGTAGACCACAATGAGTAGGGTATCAAGCCCAAAACCTATCAAGGGTATCAAGAGAAAATTTTCTGGAAGACAACTGAGGACCTTGAATGGATTCTAGACCCACGAAGCCCCGTGGCAAATGCAAACGACGGAATCCCAAAACAAGCCCTCTATATGTGTTCTCCACTACGATTGGTCCAGTTTTGGAGGGGTTATCTCCGCTACCTTTCCGCACGCAACCTCGTTTTTATCCCCTGTGTTAGAGGGGGGTTCCGGATAAATTCCACAAAACTGGACTTAGACACTCCCTATCTTAGACTCCAATGTTTGATTTTAAATGGCCTTGAAGAGTTTCCTCTCCAACCTAATCCAAGGCCCTAGTCCTGAACTAGTTTGTGAACCCTACAAACATAAAAGTCTAGTAGATTTTAAATTTAGCATTACTTTTATGGCTTTTTCTTACATCAAGGGGTATGAGGGTGAAACTAATTATGTGTAAAATATGAAAGAAAAAAATGAATAAAAAAGATGGAAACAAATCTTTTACTGAATACAAAATTTCGACAACTTTTCAGAAAATATTTTTAATTTTTCTAAGATTTTGGATAGCAAACTCAAAGGAATTTCACTCGACTACGAGCTACTTATGATCTAAGTGAACTACAAAAACTTATGAAATAAAAGAATTTTCCTTGGCCTAATAATGCAGAAACAAACTGTTCAACCAAACAAGAAAATGAAAAGATTTTTATTTTATTTTAAATGCTAGTAAAGCAAGAAAGGAAAAATACCGACAAGCAAAAACCAAGAAAAACAATTCTGGCCTAATCGCAAATCGCAAATAATAAGATTAACAGATCAAACAACAACAATTGTAAAAACAATGACTCTCACACTTGTCTAAAAACCGTAATTTATTTTTTATTTTTCTGACAACATTTTAAATGAGAAAAAGAAAGCTAAGGGTAAGATTAATCCTAAGCTATTGACTGCTCACACAAAGATTCAAACACCTGAGAGGAATAATTCCTATCAAGGGAAAGGATGACTGCCTTACCCTTAAAAAAAAGTATACTGTACAAGCACGCGACTGTTACTGAAACAGTACGCGTGAAAACGTGCGCTGAATAGAGACAAAGGGAGTGTACACCTGGGCTGACCTTGTACAGGTCGCGTGTATATCTAAACTCTAAGAAAAAATGAAAATAGACAGGCCAAACCAGGAAGAGACCACTGATATTGCTAACCAGGATCCCTTGAAGGCTTGGATACTCTTTCCAACAGAAAAAAAAAATAATGTAAGAAAAAAAAATGATAAAGTCTTGTTTGCTAGTAGTCTTCTTCTGTCCTCCAACTACTTTGCTTTGAATCTCCTTTGGCATGAGGAAAGGCCAAAGGGTTGGGACAATGGGAATATGTAAATGGGCAGAGTTTCTTTGCTATATTTTTCCTCTTTCCAAATGGTACCCCTACCCCTTCTTTTATAGGCTAGAAGGAGCTAGGTATTTGGACGAACCCTCGACCATGCATGGCCAAGAGTTTCAGTTAACTCACCGATAGCATTTTGTTCCGACGACAAATTTCCTTTTTTCATGCTTTTGTCGGTCCACGCAGGTTGTTTTGGGTCAGCTAGCATGTACACACGTGCAGTAATGGATTAGGGCACGTGGGCCTTTGTAAAAGAGGATTTTGAAAGAGTTGTTCAGCAGTGCTTTGGCAAAGAAGGGATATGATTTGGCCTGATGCCAGGTAAGCATGTGTGGTGCAATTTAGGTTTATAACAGGTACCATAGGCTAACAGTTCAGTCCCCATGGCCAGGTCTTCCATACTTATAATTACTAAGTGAGTCAAGGTTTCAACTACCCAACTTGTCATCCATCAACTGCTTTCAATTATTGCTCCTTATCAGGATCACAACAAGGCTAAAGGCCCAGGGGATGCTGCACACTGCTGGCAGACTTGTTAAGCTCACCCGATGATCTTGAAACCATGACGGTTTCAATTTGTAACAAAAGCGGGCGCTTTCATTATTTGGCGCAGACCTTGTGAATTTGGTACCCTTATCGACATGCGACCTCGGCCCATGACCCAGCGCTAAACTTTGAACGGCGCTTTGGGATTTCTCATTTCAAGGGTCCTCATATCACTTGAAAACAAAAATTGCGATTCCCAATTTGACAAAATCTCCCTACTCAGATCAACAGTTGGGCTTGCTTTGAATTTTATGGCCACGATCACCTCCTTGAAAACCCAAGTTGCTAGTTATGCAATGGGCACTAAACTTCCTCCTGGACTCATTTCTCATATGACCACAGGCTGTGACCCTGCTCTTAGGTCCTAGACACTTTGTGATTTCTCGTTTCGTGAACTTGAGTTGTGCTCCATGCTAAGATCTCTGATTTGCGAAATCACGACTTCTTGGATCTAGCGCCACGCGTCCCACGGGATTGGATGACCCAAATTTATTTCGTCCTTCATGCTTTGCTGATTCTCTGGCCTGCCCCCTCTTTAATGTGACCTCGGGCTATGACCATGGGCCCAACTTCCGAGTGTTTCATAACTTTGAGTTTCGCGAAGTCGGAAGTTAGCTTACCTCCCTTCTTCCGATTCCCGATTCTCTTACTCGCCTAGATAGACGGTCCATGACCCTCTACGATTAACGACTCATATCAACTCATGTGTTCACACTTCACAAGTCCTCACAACTATGCACTTTGACTTTTCCCCTCCATGAGTCGGTGAAATGTTGATATGTTGCCACCTATCCTGCTGGATGGACAACTCCTGTTGATTTCGGGTTTCGGGAGTTCATACCTTTTGATAAACAACTTTAACAACATTCTAAACTCCTGAATCCCATGCTAAATTTCCACTATTGATTTCTCCTCATGGATTTCCGCCCTCGCACAACTGAGCCTGCCTGTTTGTATTTTAAGCCCGAAATGATTTGTTCTACATGTTGCGCTAAGACCCTTCTTGTGCAGGCCGTGGAACTAGATACCCTGCTGCCCTTGACAACTATATGTGATAACAAAGAGGAAAACCATGCATGGGGGCATGTGAGTGTGTAAAACATGTGTGCATTGGAAGTGTGCCTATTCAAATTATAGCTGCGCACTGTGTGCAACTGTTTCTCTGACAGTTGTGCACTAGTGCGCAGCTGTGTAATGAATAGGTGTGCATGAATGTGCGCCTGTGGGTGTAACAGATGAGCATTGATGCACATTTGTTTCTTCAACAGTTGTGCATTGATGTGAAACTTTTTTAATAACATGTGCGCATATGTGCGTGCCTGTGGGGGGTGACAACTGTGCACATGAGGCAAAGATGGGGGTTTTTGAAAAAAAATATCTTTTTGAATTTTTTCGTTTTATGAATTGTGATGGTTCATCAAGTGTTTTTTGTGTGAATGCAGGTGATCAGGTTAGGATTCCATTCCACTAGAGGGAGAGGGATTGGGCGCACCTTAGGGAGGTGGTTAGGGATGAGTCAGTTGTTTGAGGACCTTTGGAAGCCTGTGAGCTATTAAAATTCTTCGACTGCCCACTGCTACGGGCATAGGAGTACCTATTGTAGTTTTTGATTTCTATGTGGAGCACTAAGTTGCAGTGCCTCATTGTACGGGGGAAGCAGCTGACATTCTCTATGATAGAGGATGTGTATTTCTTGACTGGGCTCCCTTTTCGGGGTTGGGCCCTACCTATTGATCACCAGTTGCTAGGGGAGGCACACTTGGCAGACTTGGCTCAGACGTATTGTTCAAGGAGAGACTTTATGTCTAGTTCGGTTGTTCAGATTGGGGAAATGGATGCACTTGTGCATCGTTGCATCACAGTGATGATCGTGAGGATCTACAGATCTGTAGCTACTTAGCAGATCAGTGGTGGTCAGTTGAGGGTTATGCATAGAGCATTGGGTGGAGAGAATTTTGCATGGTGCTTGATGTTGCACACCAAGATGATAGGGCAGCTCAACGAGTGTTAGGCTTCCCGACTCAGGTGAGTTTTCCTTTAGGTCGATCTTGGTGATGTGGTTCTTGGAGAGGGTGCCCATGTTGCACCCTAGATTTTTGTTTCCAGTAGTTGATGCACGGGAGCCATGCCTGATGCGGTGGGCATCCATTTTGGTATGACATGTAGGTGGGGAGAGTGGCCATTAATTTACGGCCGATATGGCACATGTGTGGCACCAGATGCCATAGATTATACTATGGTATTCGTATGGTGGGATGGACTACTACCAGGAACAAGATATGGTTTTACCTCCTACAAAGGATTGGGACCATAGAGGTATGTTGATGTGTTTTGTGTTTTGTTATTTTGATAGTATATCTTATGTTTTATGTATGGATGGATGTTGATGCTATCATTTTTTTGTGGTGTGTACAGATGTGGGGCCACGAGGCTGAGAGGTGGAGTTGGTTAGAGCACCAACTCGTCAGGGGCTAGTGAGACCACCATGGGGTGAGCCGCAGGCGGGGGAAAGGAATCAAAGGGATGAGGCTTGTGTGAGGCCAACTGATGATGCGAGAGCTAGTAGGAGATGCAGATTTGATGATTCCAGTGCAGGATCGTCAAATTCGCCTCAGGGAGAGTCCGACGGGGCTTGAGGAGTTCCACCACCGGTTAGAGGTGGTGCTACTTGGAGTGCCCCCGGGCATGTGGACATAGGTCTAGGACGAGAGAGTCTTGGATCAGTGTGTGGGCCTTCCGATAGAGTTGGGAACCTTGATATGCGGCGCAACTGTGGCGGGGGCAGTTATGACTGGGTGACTGCCCCTAGGACCGAGAGGACCCCTAGCTGGTGGGGCACCTCCTCCCGATAGAGTACCTGATGGTGGTGCTCTAGAGGCACCATGAGTGCTCTTTGTTGGATATGTTTGTATTTATATAGGCCTATGAGCCCATTTTGTATAGGGTAGTGTGACACCTATTTTGTACCTATAGGGATGAGGGGGGTCACCTGCCTATAGGCGATGTACATTTTGTACCTTTTGTAAACATTGATGACACATTGATCGATATATATATATATATATATATATGGATATACATTTTTGGGAGCTCTATGATGTTCACATGTGATGATGTTTTGTGATTCTTTTTATGATGTCTAATCTATATGTTGTGACAGAATTTTGATGATTTATGTATGTGTAAGGGTGTCTTGATGTGATAAATGTCAATCTAACACTAGGTTAGCCATATTATCTGTTATTTGATTGAATTGTCATGGAATATGTGTAAATGTAATTGAATCAAAATGTCAAGATAAAATTCTAACTTGTAGGTATTTGCGGAAGAGGCAAGGATCGCAGACACAGTACACATTGTTGAGTTGTGGGACAACAAGTTGGGAATCTGATAAGACGCTGAGGTGATGAATATGGCACTGAATAGCCTCGAAAAGGAGGCCAATGACGACTGTGTATTCTTTTTGGTTGTTGGTTGTTGAGCCCGAACATATGCCGTTGGAGTGAAGCAGTTCATGTGAGGGGGTATAGAGTGCCCAAGCGACCGAAGTGAGATTCTGTGTCCATCAGCTAGGTCTGTCAGCGTAACCGATGTGGTAGGCTAATGGAGGAAACATATGTCAATAACACAAATGGTAGATCATACATAACTCATGGAGGGGAAAAAAAAAGATTAAAAACTCTACAAATGTTTTCAAAGAAAGAAAATGCCTAGTGTAGGAGGACTACACTCAGGTGTAATTTTTTTTTAAGTACAATCTGTTGACAGGTTCTTTAAGAGGGTAGCCTTTTAGAGAGGTCAGGATGTATGCACCTTTAGTGAGGCAGTGTTGGGCGATGTAAGTTCCATGCCATAATGACTCGAATTTCCCATGGCCAAGGGTATCATGAGTGATATCATAGGCAAGGACGAGGTCTCCTTCGTTAAATGAGCGAAGGTTGACATGGCAGTCAAAGGTGGCCTTCAACCATTTTTTAGCTGCCTCATTGTTCTATAATGAAGATTGACAGTCTTCATCTAGTTACTATAAGTTAAGCAAGTGTTGCTCCATTGGAGCAGTGTCAGGTAATAGCTCGATAGAGGTGCACAATGTGGGAATTTTACACTCAATGGGGAGAGTAGCTTCAACCCCATGGACAACATGAAATGGTGTAAAACCAGTGGCAGTTTTAAAAGCATCGAGGGCAGGGATAGGGTTATTGAGCCAGTCTACATGCTCGAATGGAATAAAATCCTTGGTTTCGATTGCAGATATGGAGGCTTAGCGAGGAGGGTGAAGGGCTTCCTGTAAGAGAAAGAGCGCTCTGTGATGGAGCGCATTCCATGGGCAATCGGGTGTAGTTAGTTCCTCGAGGATATCTTCATCGCAGTGGAACCGATGAGAATATAGGGGATCCAGGGAAGTAACATTGGTGATTGTCACCATGTGATTGTCTTCAAGGGGTGAATATATATATGGGGTATTGCAAAGATGGTTTGATGGCATGCTTGACATAAACCAGATGTTCATACACTATGGTTTGTGAACCATTGGCGGGGGTAAGATTTCCTGAGGGAAATGAACCAAAGAGTTGGGAGGATTTGGGGGTAAATCCTCAGATAGTCTATCCATGAACCATGGAGGGTTATGAAGTGCCTCAGGTTCAGGGGAGATGATGTGAATATTATCTGGAGAGGGAGTAGGGGGAATCACTTATATCATTGGAAGTGAGGGGGTTGGAGGATGTTGAATAAGGGCCATTTGATGACACATGTATTCAACAAACGTATGACACTGGTATGTGAAATGATCAAGTGAATCACAGAGAGAGCAAGGACATCTCATCCATTCGTTGATTGAGGTTGTGACATAATGGATGTTAGTGACTCGGTTACTTGACAACATGGGTGGAGAGGGGTCTTGCTAAACATTTTGGTGTACTACCATGAGTGTCTGTTGAAACTGAGGTAGAGCAAGGAAATTGTGGGTGTAATGGCCATACTTTGAACAGATGGCACATGTGAATCTGGTTCGTATCCCTTTACTACCTATAGTAGGGGATGCAGTGGAAGTACTAGGTGTTCTTGGTGAAGTGATGAGCAATGTGGTCGCCCGGGGGAGTTGGATCAAATTGTGTAACTTGGGGAGAGAGGGATATCTATTTGTGGGGTGTCCTTTCTCACATAGTGGGCAAGGAGGTTGAACTCGAGGGGGAAGTGGAGTGGTGGGCTCTTTCTTATTTCGTCTTTCCCCGGCTATAGCAGTGGTGCTAGAAAGTGGGGGTGAAGGTGGTGTAGTTGGAGTTAGTACTAGAATCTTCATTGGGATTCCCTCTGTTTGGGGAGGGAGGGATCATTGAGGGACCATCACGGGTGGGTGGAGATACCATACGGAATGGCAAGCACCATGTTGGGAAGGATAAGCATTGCATCTACCTGAAAATATTGTACGCCCGGTGGGGAGTAGAAGAAGAGGATTTGAGTGATGGCTTGGGGGATTGTCTCCCAAACCAGGATTTGTCCTTTGGGAAGGGTGAAATTGGGGGTAAGTGGTGTCATAGGGTTCTCAGGTAATGCTTGAGGTAGGATTTCTTCCACTAGTGGGACATTGAGTGGTGGAGAAGCCTCTGTGGGAGGGATGGTATCTCCAGTTTTAGTTCCATCCGAAGATATGACACACACTTGGGGTGAGGGGTGGATGAGCGGTGGTGCTCCATAGTATGTCCCCCACAAGGATGGGTCCTTGAAAATTTTGGGGGCCATCTCTACGAGTGGGTAGGTGTTGGCTTTAGTGTGGACAAGAGGTAGGATGTTATTGATGTTGGAGGAATGGTTAGGCTTGTAATGTGAAACTTGGTCGATGGTGATGATATTCCTGTTGTGGGGGAACATCATCGTTCGAAACACAGAAGAGGCCACAACCTTCATAGAGTACATGTAGCTACTCCAAAAAATATGTTGTAATCAAGTGGAGCGTCGATAACCTCAATGTCAATAAGAATGGTTTTTCCCTCGAGTACAACGAGGACATTTTGAAAGATCCCTTCAGGAGAGGATGGTCATCCATCATAAGATCTCAAAGTGATGGCAGATGGTATTAGATCAGGGGAGCCAAGTTTTTTCCATACAGTTTTGGACATGATACATGTGGATGCACCTTCATCAATGATGCATCGATGAACTGTGATGTTCCAAATTTTGATTGGTATCTGGAAAGCTACCAAAGCAGTGAGATGAGGTTCCCCACAATCTAAAACAAATGTGATGAGTCTAGTATCAACAGGGTAGACTGCCCCCAGTGTGGAAAGAAATGATTTCCGTTGAGTGGGACAGGTTTGAGAGACCTCCAAGACTGACATGGCTGCAGGAGATTGCACCAAGTTGTCGACCAGACTGTAATTGTGTGTCGCCCTAGCCTGAGAGTTGTTGACATTTCATCGTAATGGGATGTGAGGAATACAAAGGGATGGTTCAATGTTAGGGCATGGAATCATCAAAGATTTTATGGCTGTAACTGGAACTACTTCCGAAGTGGTGGAAGTAGATTCATAGGGTGCACTGTATTGAGGACTGTGCGTTTGTAGAAGAATTTCTTCTTCGCTAGTGAGGAGGATATTGTGATCCATCGGATTCCCAAGGTTTTGATACTATCCCATATGTGGTGGGGCAGGATGCATCTCTTGTTGGGTATTCATCATACCTTGGTGTGAAATAGGTTTTTGCAACACAATTGGGGGTGGTTGTTGCAAATACTGTTGTGGGGCCTGTTGAGGGGCAGGCAGTGCTGGGGGACACATTGCATTCATGAAATATTTCATTCGTTTGAAGTCAGAAATTTGGGGGAAATGGTGAGTATAATGGCCATGCTCACCGCAAAGAGAACAAGGGAAGTTTGTCTAGAGGTTGTTGTTGTTCCTCCCTTGGAGTTTGTTGTTATTTCCCCCTTGGGTGTTCTAGTTGCCTCCAACAGGTTGGTTTTGTTGGGGATTGTTTCCCCCTAGTCCTAGGTTATTATTATTTAAGTTTTTTCCTTTATTTTTGGCATTAATCGGCCGATGGGCCGGATTTTTCGTATTCGTTTGTTCAAAATTTTGTGGCAGAGCAATGGGTTGTGTAGGACCAGGAAATGGAAAGTACAGATTATTCTGGGGTAAAGACTAGTACGGTTCATAGGAAGGCATAGTTCTTTCACTAGTGCTCTAGGTGTAAGCTGAGGTAGAGGGGGTACTAGAACTTGGTTGAACGGTTGAGCACATCATGGGTGTCGACACGGGTCCACTCATCGGTGGGGGGGGAACTACATGGTATGGCTGCTGATAAGTGGGAGGAGGGTAATAAGGGGGTCCTCCATACATTGGTGGATGTTGGGGTGTACCGTACATAGGTGTTGGTTGGATGTATAGATTGTGGTGTGTTGTGGTACCAATCAATCCATCCACTAAGTGAGACATCCTAGGTTTGTCCTGACTGAATGGTACGAATTTCAGGACATCAGGTAATACGATATATAGGTATCCTGACTGTGCATAAATGAGGTCATACTGCTGAACCTTGTTGATGGCGTCCTCTTCATATTGGGGGAAGGTGGAGGCCAAATCTTTGGCAAGGAGGGAGACAAGTGATCTGAGAAACCAATCGAGGCATTTTTGCTTGGTGGTTTTTGATTTGTATAAACTACATCATCGATGCCATTCATGAATGTGGTTAGTGATATGTGTGGTTGAGGTTTGTCTAAACTCCGAGATCAGTTCGAGACCATTTTCATGATGGATTGGTAGTTGAAAGAAAGTCAAAAATGCTTTGGCCGAGGATTCAAAAGTCACATGGGACCCTGATTTTTCGTCCACATACCACTTGGTTGATGGGCCTGTGAGTGTGTGCTGAAATAACCTTAATCAGATGGAGTCGTCCATGATGTTGTTTGAAGAGCACCATAAGTGGAAGGTCATGATATGATTGGCAGGATCTTCTCTTGCCTTTCCTTCGAACTTGGGAATGTATGAAGGTAGTTTGGTAGGCATTGCATTCCATGTGGGGTCATGCAATATAGGATCATTCATGAGCTTACTCAGATCTAGGATGTTGAGGGAGGCCAAATATGGCATGTGGAGTGGTGGTGGAGGATCAGTTCTAGCCATGGCGTGAGTGGTTTGTGTACCTGACCCTTGATGGGGGTTAGGTGGGGTTGTACTTCCTCCTTGAGAAGAAGTTTGCCCCTGGATTCCTTTTAAAGGAGAGCTAGTGGATGGTTGGCCTTGGTAATTAGACCCAAGTAAAGTGGAACCAAGTAAAGCTGATCCCAAAATAGTAGCACTCACAGGGGTGTGAGATGGTTGAGTCGATGAGTTGGCGATACTAGGAACTCCTCCTAAAAGGGGAGGGAGGTTCTACAAGCATATGGAACGGTGGGGATTCTGTGGGTCCCCTATGATGTCCGACTAACAAAGTGAATGTGTGCAAATGGTGATGAGAGAAAATAAAATGAGCAAGAGTCTTTGCATAATTTTGGACCTTCACAATATATCTCACAATCGCATGTAATCACAAGAGAATCAACACAAATCAATTGAAAAGAAGCATACATGTGGGTAGGTGGATTTTGTCTGTGTGGGAGAACAAAGAAAACAAATGCTCGTTACCTAAAAAGACATAAATTCCTTCCTCTCAAATAGCACTGGACCTTCCAATAGCACTCAACAGTGGGGTTTGAAGCCACTCGAAGAGGAACTAGTGAAGCATGAAACAATCAATTATAGTGAGGGTAGAGGGTGCTGATCCGACAGGATCTTTGAAATGATTATGGTTGAGTTTTAAACTTGCATGAATAAATTAACCATTTGAGAATTTAATGAAAGAATGAGTAAAGAAGAGGATTATATCAGTCAAATACACATATGCAGATCTTAAATAAATAATGAACAGCAAACCATAAGAACGCAGGTTGATAACGGAGTTCGGCACAATGTTTGCCTACGTCTCCGGGCCTTTTTTATGTGGGGGAGGCTTCTTTATTTCTGCTCAAGTGCTCAAAATTACATCTCAAAAATTCCCAAAGGCTACAAGACTGATCTGGTCTTGTTGTCCCAGATCTCAAGAACCCAGCAAAAGAAACGGCATGCAAAACTGATGCTCCAAGCTCCCAGAAACGATCCGACAGTGTATCCACCTCAAAGGCTTCCCTGCATCAAACTGATTTTGGCTTGGCTTTCCAACAACATAACTCTGCTCTGAATGACTCTCCATTGACCTCAAACAGGCCTGGTTTATATAGCAAAGGAGTTGGTTTCACATCCCCAACTTCCTCCAAGAATCTGGCCTCCAAAAATGCCCAATATCCCCCCAAAATGAAGAAAATCAACTAAAATTAGGCATATTTAATAAAAAAATAACCAAATTCTTTATAAAAAACCACTTTATAAATGTTTTTTGTTGAAATTGGGCGCATCCCCCCGATCGGCCCGCCCCTGGTCACTTGGGAGGCCCATGTGGCCACGCGCCTATGGCGCTGGCCCCTGCACTTGGCCCTGGCTCCGGGTTCTGTGGCAAGTCATATGGCCACGGGCCATAATAGTTACAACTGCCCGCGCTATAAAAGGGATAGGCCCCCGGTCATACGGCATGTGACCGAACCATGACCAACTGTTCAACAAACTCGCCGACATAATGTATAACAAAACCACCAACAATGGGGTGCCACGTGGCTGCCCATGACTGGGCCACGTGGCACCTTTTCAATCAACCAGAACTTAACACGTGTCATCATTTGATTGGTCCACACGTTTGCCACGTAAACCGTCGTACTGCCAACTGTTGATTTGTCGTGCTTCCATGTCATCCGATGACATCACTTGGTGCCACGTGTCACCCTTTCAGTGGTGACACGTTTCACCTCAATATTGGCCCAACCGTACGTCCAAACGTCCATTTCTGCATGCCACATGGCACTCCCTGATGCTGCCACGTGTCCCCTGTACGGACCTGCCACGTCATGCCACGTGTCAAACGCCGATTAGCCCACGTCATCGTATGGTCTGCCACATGTCGCCTCCTGGTTGGCCCACGTCAGTTGTACGGCCCTACCATCTCAGCTGTACGGACGTGCCACGTGGACTGTACGGACTGTTCAGTCATCCCCCTTTTTTGCCTGTTTGCCTTTTCGGACAGAACGCGATATCTTCTCCATACGGACTCCGTTTGACGAAGTAAATATACCACTGGAATCAGAAAGACGAGATGGACGCAATGGAACAGGTTTCGTCGCATTCCGAGCACTTTAATTTTTGAGCATTTTTCAAGCCCTATCAGGCTTCTGGTTCCGTTTTCGGATCACACCTCCCCACAAAAAGACCTTTTGGTCCCCAAAAGGTTACTGACTAGTTAACAAGCTCGGGATAGGCCACCCGGCTTGTCCTCTGTCCCTGAACTCTGTCCTGTGCACCTGTCTCATCAAGATCAGCTGTAATGCAATTATGATCACTGAAAGTACATTGTTAGTCATTGCAATCCTGTTACATTTCACTGAAGCCACTATCATCCATGTACCGAACATTGCTAATGATAACATCAGAAAAATGACTGCAAATGAACTGATATACTTGAAGTACTTGCACGACATAAGTTTATCTTGAAGCAATTTATGATTAATTTTCCACTCAATAATCATGTCTTGTTCTTGCTTAAGATCTATCACTTCTCTTGAAACAATTATTGGTTTGCCGCTTATTTGCACTGCCTTCGTTAACTGTTCCATTGTTTGAAGTTTTTTACTTTCTTTAACATGATGAGCATGCACCACATAGTCATGACCTTCTTTAGTGAACTGATACTGATT
>JZKD02S2102874.1:96026-107109 GCA_000966675.3 Picea glauca | reverse complement strand
CATACATCTGCTCCCAGAGACTGAAGATAAGATCTCATCCTTGTTTTCCAGAAGATTAAATTGTTTCCATTGAAGAGTGGAGGCCTAATAGATGCCATTCCGTATTGATTGCTCAATTTGATTGATCTTCCTTCTAGCGGTTAAGCCTTTTTAGAAGGACGAGGCTCTGATACCAATTGTAGAGAAATACTGAGAGGGGGGGTGAATCAGTATTTGAGCTATCAATTATTTGTTTTAACTTTTCTTTCACTGACAAATCTTAGTCTACTTCATAGAGATCAGTTGTTGTATATTCTTATGAAAACAGTAGTACATCCAGGGATCTTATTATGGATTTCTTCATTCAGCAGATATCTTTTAAACAGTAATTCAACAAAATAAACTAACACAGATGAATAGGACACATGAACACCAAGATTTAAGGTGGAAACCCAAATTGGGAGAAAACCACCACTGCTGTTGTCTCTTTCTTCAGTGATTATTATTAAGAAAACATTTTACAACAATGTACTAGTGCAAACTCATACTAGTACGCAGGCTTCTACCTGCAGAAGGATACAACCTTCTCTCGTTTACCAGCCTTTCCTGGAAGGGAGCTTCAACCCCCTGAAGTTAGCACTAGCTTCTACTGATAAAGGGTTTAACCCTCATACTCACTGCTGACCACGTTTCATTAATTTTCACACTGGATTAGGCAGTTTCATCTAGTGGTTATGATAGTAACAGAAACTATCTCAAGAATAAACACAGATCTACAGACTGTCAGGCAGTTACCAAAGGACACATATTAAATAACTCAATAAACCTGGAGAGGATGCCTTTGATCTCGTAGTTGCAGAACCCACAGCTGAGATCTCTCTATCAATGTAGATCAGTTGCCCGATTGCCACAAGGACGTTCCTCTTTCTTCAAACCTGCCATGCTTCCTGCTCAAATGACCTCACCTACCAGTAGATATCCCTACTATCAGAAAAATGGCCTCCGCGTCCTTCTGCCACCTTTTGCCGAGATCCTCGACCCCCCTTTTTAAACCCATTGGCCCAGGACCTGTTCAACGCTCATTGGGTCCCATATTTATTACCCGAAGGAAATCGGGCTCCTGTTTAAGATTTGAAATAAATTTACGCGCGCCCCTTTTCACACGCTAGCCCTGCTGGCTATAGGCCTTGGCCCCATAAGACCGTCAACACATGACCTCGGTCAAACCGCTCATCGGGGTTTCGGCATTTTCGATGTCACAATGTACATGCCTCCAGGATTCCCGATCCCCAAATTCCCGAGATTTAGCCCCATCAGGCTACACAATGATCCATATGACCATTACTCATGACCACAAGCTAACCCCGTCGGGGCTACGGAGTTTTTGATGCATCAATGCATTCACCCGGAGATTTCCCGATCGGCCAAATCCTGACGCTCCTTTCATATGCTAGTAGCTGGATGACCCTGGGTCATGTGACCGTTACCTGTAACCGCATCCTTATCTCTGACAGCTGGCATCCACTAATCCTTTGTCCTCCTTCGCTGCTGTGCTGACAGTTGTACCCCACTTATCGGGATTTCGCGAATCGCAATTTCGAAATGCACAAAACCTTTGTGCCCGGGATCTCCGATATCCCGATTTGCGATATGCCAACTCGTTCCTGATTTCCGACACCTGTCCCTCAGATGGACGGTCCCAATCATTGATGCCTCTGCAGACGTCACACATGGTTTGACACGTGTTAGGTCTTGCCACGTGTCACTTTGATTCGTGTCTTTCATGTGCCTGAAGTGTTGAATCTGCCTGACACCTGTCAACCTCTGATTGTGCCACGTGTCCCTGGGTGGCATGGTCCACCGACATGAGTTGGATCAACGGTCCAGATCACATGTTGATCTGACGGTTCATATTCAGTCGGGATTTCGCATTTCACGAAATCAGGGTTTTCGTTGCATTGTGTTCTTTGCATTATGAAATCCCGATCCCCGAATCTCCGATGAAGCCTCCTGGCTACACGTGGACGGTCACGATCTCTGCTTGAATTAACGGCTGTGATCAAATCGCAAAATCGCATATCGCGATTTCGGGGTTTTCGATGTCAAGGAACTTTGACATATCCAACTCGCGATCCTCGAAACTCCGATGACTACGCTCCTGGTCCATATGACCATTATCCTCATGATCGTAGCTAAACCTTCACTCCCTTTAAAGACCTTGTAGGTTCTCATTGATCCAATGGTGGTCGGGTCCCTGCACTCGGATCTGACGGCTGAGACCTGTCCTCCTATCGAGCTTCTCTCGATGGCGCCCGATCGTTGCCATGCGGCAGGGAGTGAGTGGATGGTGGGAGAAAGGAGAGCCACGAGGACCACTAAGGAGAAGATGGGTGGATGACACATGGAAGCAGGGGAAAGGCGGAAGGAAGAATAAAGTGACAGGAGGAGGACCCACACAGGTTAAACACAGGGCAGCTGAGAGGAGCGGGACTGCACGAGCGCCGTTGATCTGGGCGCTACGATCCTGACCGTTGGAGAGTTGCACATGGGAACTCGGACCCCCCCCCCCTCCGCTTAAAGGTATAAAGGCGGGGGGGATCTGACCTGACCTTTATCACCGTTGATCCGGGCGCGCTTATCTGGACCATCGGAGAGTTGCGCCCTCGATCCCGGATCCCCCCCCCCTCGCTTAAAGATCGGAAGGCAAGGGGGGTCCGACTTTTGTTGTGCGCCGCTGATCTGGGCACACAAATCTGGACCGTCCGATCTTGTTTACTGTTTACCACGGGCGCATCATCGCCCAAAACTTTGGACAAGAGGGTTTTAACCCATTCTTTGATATCTAACCCCCATAAGCAAGAAATATCGCTAACACTTGCCATCAATGACAAGCATATGCTGCCTGTTAAACGTTTCCAACACAGTATGCCACGTGTCGTCTCCTGGTTGGCCCACGTCAGCTGTACAGCCCTGCCACGTCAGCTATACGGATGTGCCACGTGGACTGTACGGACTGTTCAGTCATCCCCCTTTTTTGCCTGTTTGCCTTTTCGGACAGAATGCGATATCTTCTCCATACGGACTCCGTTTGACGAAGTAAATATACCACCGGAATCAGGAAGACGAGACGGACGCAATGGCACAGGTTTCGTCACATTCTGAGCACTTTAATTTTTGAGCATTTTTCAAGCCCTATCAGGCTTCTGGTTCCATTTTCGGATCAGGTGCATATCCTAAAAGAGCTAGTAATATTTCCCAATAGCCACACAAAATAAAATCAATGAGCAATTGCAACCCACAATTTCCACCTGGGTAGATGTCCTAAAATTTGGCCACTAGGTACCTCAATCAAAGTGCGACATTTAGATTTTTGGCCTTAGAAATGGGTCATAGGCTGGATCCATTCCAAGAGGTGGGTGCCTCAAGGGGGGATGCACAGAACAATCATACCTCAGCCTTCGACGCTTCACGTGTATCTCCCTTCCTTATGGTGTAGGAACACTTGAATTGGAGGATTTTAAAGTTTCATATTTGTCAACTTCTAATGTTTAAAGATGTAAGAACCGGATAACGGGGAGTTATTTGGATGCCTATCCACAAGATCCTACCTAGAGTAAAAAAAATCTTTTGGCACCTCCTGTGGAGGAAAACGTAGTGAGTTTTTAGAAAAAAAATTAGATGTGGTTGTTTGAGAGATTGGGGGTGTGAACTAATCTCATTTGAATTAAGTGGGAGTGTATAATTCCTTCAAGAAAAAGTGGGATGTTTCAGAATCCATTTGGAGGAAACCTACTTCAACCTCCACAATTCGAGATGAAACCATGTGAGTGAGTAGTGAATTTGTGTGTGAGAAAGTGATAAAATGTGCCAAATTTTTAATAAGTTAGGTGTCACCTTGCATCATGTGGACTTCGTGTGGTCCTTTACAAGTCTCAATTACCTATCTTACTAGATGCCATTGGTACAACCTGGCGGAATTTTAAAGTCCCTAAAGAACTATCATGTGGACATATGTGTCCTTACTAATCATTTAAACTCCCTAATGTGATTTAATCTAAGAAATATTCAAAAACTATCCAAGATTGAAAGCATGTGGGCATGTGGGCATGTATGGGCCTGTTACAATTATCTTTAAACTCCCCTAGTGATGTAAAATAAGAAAGAAACTTCAAAACTATCCTATCTTTGCAACATGTGGGCATGTATGGGCCCTTACAAATTTAATATGTTTAAAAAGAAACTAAGAAGGGGCCCTAGGGGGGCTTTGTCCCCTCCTAAAGATTTTGTTTTTTAAGGGAGATGAAATCTTCCCTCAATCATTTTTTTGATTCTCAAGATCACTCTATGGTGTGAGAGAAGAGCATACTCAATGATTGAATTTTGATTTCTAGTCCCAATGAAAGTGTTTATATATGTGATAGAAAATGATCTTAACTTAACTTTTACAATCAAAACAAGCCATCCATGTGGAAAAATGAAAGCAAAAGTAGAGAAATATGGTTCTTTTTAACCCCCTAAGTGCTTATGTTTTGACTAACCCTTCATGTGGAGAGGGAATATAAGTTTGGTGCATTTACAAATTACATAGAATCAATATTTAGAAGGCCAGGGGCCTTCCAAACATCACAAAAAACTATTACAATGTTGGATTTTATGGACATATGTGTGGGCCTTAGTTTAGACAGAGGTGCATGTGGTGACAATGAGCAGAGAAACAAGGACATGTTGGCACACTGTGCATAGAATGTGCTAGAAAACACAGTGTTGTTGGCACACGTGCTCAGAAGACGCGACTGTGGGCTAGAAAACCCACACACTTTATGATATGCGTCCGGGAAGAAAATTTTAAATGAAATTCTCTTATTCCAGCTCCAAATTCATCTTTTTGTAGGTGGGAATGGGTCAGTTATGATCCCTGAAAGGTAAATAGATTAAAAAATAAGTGCTCAAACAACCCAAATAGGGAGGAAATTGAAACCTTTCCCCAGTACGGTTGCCAATCTGTTGTATACTTTTTGCCACTTGAATGAGCAAAAGAGGGACATTTGCAAGTCCAGTTGGTTCAGATGAACATGACATAATTTAGTGTATGAATAAAATGACTCATTCACATGAAATAAACAAACAACTAAGCTAATAACAACTAAATAAACAAAACTACAATGCATAATGAAATTAGAACCAAAACTAATCAAACAATTGACCAATATTCATGCCACCAATGGATAGATTGTATTACTGGGAAAACACCAAGGAAAAAGGGGGACTTGTGGATGTCCTCTTCCTCCAAGGGAGGGCTCTTGAGTCCCCTATGTGATAGATCTTTTTACAAATGACAATTAGAAAGGAAATGGTTAAGAAATCCAAGCTTATTCCCTCAAGAGGTGAGGTGAATATCTTAATGAGATGATGCTAGTATGCTCCAAGAAGGAAAGAGGTTCCTTGTAGGAGAATAGAGGAAGCATAACAATACAATGAGATTCTTGAATTCATAGTGCACCCATGGACTCTTTTTATAGAAAATCTTTGAGGCATTATCCAGCCAGTCTTTAGTGTGAACAAGGAGCCCTTTAGGGCACCCTTAGGTCTTCGACCAACCCCCCACTCGGATTCAACTCAAATTTGAGGGTCAAATCGACTCGGGATTTGAACTAGAAGTGGGTGAGGGACTGACAAGAACCATAAATACGTCTTTCTCAGGTCTACGTGGCTTTTTTCCTACATAGTCGTGCATCGGGCTCATGTGCGCTTTTTGGCCTGCACATGTGCGTGCGCTTCCTGTATTTTTTTTGCACATGTCAATTTTATAACAAGTTTTATAGTTTGTGCCCTTTGGAAATGCATTTTTGGGGCTATGAATGAAATAATATGTGTTTGGAGATGCTGGATTCTTGTAACCATTTGCAGACGAAATTTCAGTGATAACACCAAGACAAAAACGCTAGAGGTAGCATAGTCTAACTAAGGAAATGGGATATCTGAAAACTAATTTATTTAAGCAAAGACTATTAATGATCAAACCCTATCAAAGAACATAAACTATTTACCCTAAGTAAATTTTGAAAAATGGATCGATGGATAGTTCTAAGAAAGCAAATGGAAACCCTACTTAAAGCAAGTTAACTTAATCATTACAATGAGCAAAAGAAAACTATCTATTTAATCTATTTAATGAGCAATAACAACAACAAACTAATCTAATTAACCTATCCAAATTCAATGAGAAACAACAAGTAAGAAAATAAACAAGAAAGCAAGTACCCTATTCAAACAAGTAAGTAAGCAAGCAACTACCCTATTAACACAAGTACACAAGCAAACAACTACCCTATTAAACTTATGCATCAAGTAAAATCAAATAAAAACTACTTAACAGTAAACTAATCAAATTAATAAGCAAGTGAACTCTTTTCTTAAGATAAACTTCATAATTACTTCTAATCTATAAAATGAAATCTCAACCTATTGAATTGAAAGCATCATGACTATAAAAGTTAATCATCAACTACTCTTTAATCTACAATAACAAGAAAACTATTCTCTAATCTACAAAAGAAAGAAAACTTCAAATATCGTGTTGATGGTTATGTCTCCGGTGTCTTATGATATCATGATGACATTTAACAACTAATGATAACTCAAGAGGGATAAAATCAATATTAACTTCTATAGCAAAGTGAAAGATATGAATTAGGCAATCTAATGAGAACTTGGCCATTATAGAAGAAACATCAACTACCTTGAAAAACCATGTGATTCTTCAATTCATGCATTAATCATCAACAACAAAGGAAACACTATTATATTTAATTCAATTGCATTCTTATACTAATGTAAGAAAATTCATACTACTAGAGATTTATAACTAAGAACTAAACTCAAAAGAAAACTTCGAATTGAAATTGCAATCTAGATCTAGAATGAAAATTTCATAAAGTAAACTAAACTAATCTTATTTTTAATAATTTAAATTTCAAATTGAAATACTCATAACAACATAATTCAAAATCCTATTTCTATTTCAACATATGACTGGCAATCTAATTGAGCAAATCTAGATAAGCAACTGAGAATTAAAACTAGAAACTATCCATCCGTCGAAACCTTGCCAAAGAAACCATTATCTTCATACTCTGTTTTAACTTCTAACTATTCCATTTCAGCATACAAAAATTCTAGCTATCCTTTTAATCACACACCGGGGGTAGTGGCTTAAGATTAAGATATTTCCTATTTAGTTAGAAAGACATGGCATATTAACTATTCTTTATAAGCAACCTGCAAAAATAAAACTAAAGCAATTAGGCTATGAACAACAATTACACAGTAAGTAAAAATGATAAAAACACATGTACATGAAAGTAAAAGAAATAACAATTACACTACTTGAATTCACAAGATAACAAACTAAATATTTACCCAGACCACTGGTGGGCCCCCCAACATGTCGTGGCTACTCCTCAACATTGAATCACGAGCTCAAGCAACACTATTTCAACATTTAAATTAAAAACACAGTTTACATAAGTTTATGAAAATGTCTTGAAACAACAAAAACAATGCTAGCTTCATGATTTTGAACTTAACAATCCTTAGCTATTGGTTTGACCATTGTTGTGGTATTTATAGAGGTTACAAGTTGAGAGGTCAACCACTGGAAGGGTCTACCTCCTCTAAAAATAGTAAATTACACTTAATGCATTTTAACTGTCGGTGGCTTCTAGAAATTAAGCGAGCCAATCATTGCTTAGCAAAAAAACTCAATCCAAGTTGTCAGAAGCTCAGTAGCTGGAGGCCACAAGCACAAGCAAAACCCATGTCTCTAATTTTCCCATCATTGGTTGTCAATATAACAACCGTCAACTTGCCCACGGTTTTAGTGTAGGATGGAGTGCCAGACGCAGTGCCGGATGGAGTACCAGATGCAGTACCAGATGGAGTATCGGATGGAAAAACGCCATGCGATTTTTCCCTGTGACACACAGATCACGAATTAGCTTCTTGGACTCATTAAATCATGTTGAATTAAACTTGAAACCATCATAAAACATCAATCATACGTACCTGGTATAAGCTATGGCAACTTGATACAAAAATCCTTCAAAATGTTTTCAAAATAGGAAAATACACATATAATATTGGCCAAAAAGGATCTAATCATCATCATTAAATTAACCAAATCGTGAGCCCAACAATCATCTTTCCAAGTATGCTCATTTCCATACACTTCAACACCCATTCACTGCCTCTATTGTGGCTCAAATTTTCATGGATCATATCTTCAAGCTTCATGGTATGCCTCATTGTATTTTTTCTGACAGAGATCCCACTTTCACCAGCAATTTTTGGCAAGAAATGTTCAGGCTGCATAGCAGACAATTTCATCTCAACACCACCTATCATCCCCAGACTGATGGTCAAACTAAAGTTGTCAACAAGTGTTTGGAAATATATTTGAGGTGTTTTTCATCTGAACGGAAAAATCATTGGGCTTAATGGTTACCCCTAGCTAAATGGTGGCACAACACTTCTTAAACCATACAACTACTTGCATGACTCCTTTTGAAGTAGTATATGGACAAAATCCAACTTCATTTCTATCATACATTCCCGACATCTCAAAGATCCAAGCATTTGACCAAACTCTTACACATCGAGAGGCTATTCTCTGTACCCTCAAAGAGAATTTGGTCATGGATCATAATCACATGAAGCAACAAGAAGATATAGGTCGCTTAGAACATAAATTTGTTGAAGGGGACTAGGTGTTTCTTTGACTGTAACCTTATAAGAAGACTTCACTCAAGGCTGACCATTGTCAAAAAATGGCACCCAAATTTTATGGTCCTTATACAGTTCTCAAACGTGCGGGATAGGTGGCCTATTAGTTAGATTTTCCCATTCATTCTAAGCTCCATCATGTTTTTCATGTCTCCTACTTAAAGAAGGTGATTGGAACTAAGTTCCAAACTCAAACCAGTCTTCCCGAGTTGGATGAAGAGGCCTCCATCTAGTTACAAAATCAATCAGTCTTGGACCACTGTAAGTGTTGTCTCCGTCATCGCAGCATCAAGGAATTATTATTCCAGTGGAAAGATACAACTCCAGTGGATGCCACCTTGGACCCAACTACCATTCTGCAGCAATTTCGTCATCTCAAGCCTTGAGGACAAGGCTGGTTTTTAAGGGGGAGGGCATGTTAGGGACATAACCTACCTTACCCCTCACATAGGTAGAATAATATATTTTCCATGTAATAAAGGCCAATATTAATAAGTCCTAGTAATAAGGAAGAACAAGTCAAATGTAAGAAGACCTAATAGAAGCTTCYRCTTCTMGAASATCTTCCTCTAGATTGTTCTTTTGATAGATAGATTTAGTATAAATATGAGTCAAGGGCATGATAAGTTTTTTCTTGAGAATTATTGTAATAGAACGTTGCTCTGCTAGAGGTTTCCCCCTCTAAGAGGCAAGTGGACATTGTTTCCTATCAATAAAGGTATTATCTTGGTGTTGTGGTTTCAACTATTGTGTTGTTTCGTTGTCATTCTCCGCAATATTTCTGTTTTCAGCTCTTATAATAGATCGGGTACCTTACAAGTGTTCCAAAAGACAATAATTTATTTTGTGTAAGAGGGTGGGTGTGAGGAGTCACATCCCATAGTTATTGGGGAGCATGGGGCTGAAGTAAAATCAACATTAGGCAGAGTGAGAAGTCAACTGACTTGGGGAAAAGCAAATTTGTATGGCCAAAGAAGATAAGTTTTACATGTAGATTTTGGGCAGGAAGAGAAGAGATGAGTGTTGTGAAGAGCACAAACCATGATATGTTTGAGAAAAAACGTTGTTTGGTTGTGTATTATGTTGGAAATGAGACCTATGTGCACACGTTCATAGTTCTAGTAGGCCTCCTTTCTTTTGGCTCAAGTTTAAGAGACTCGTGATATAGGAACACTTGCAAATGCTTCTCGCCATCCAATTTGGGACACAACCATGAAGTAAGAATATTGTTCCTTAATGGTGAATGACACTCACGATCTTGCACCTCTTCCAAAAGAAATAAAACTTGTCAAATGTAAATGAGTGTATAGAACTAAGTATGCATCAGATGGAAGTATTGAAAGACATAAGTCCCCATTAGTTGCCAATGGATTTTCTCAAGTTGAAGATATTGACTATAATAAAACATTTTCCCCCAGAGCCAAAATGAATTCCATCCACCTTGTTCTAGCCCTTGTTGCTTCACATACATGGTATATCCATAAGATGGATGTTAAATCTTCTTTCTTGCATGGATATTTGCAAGAATAAATTTATATGGAACAACCTCCAGACTATGCTCAAATGACTCCAACCTTGCTTGTCACATTAAGAAATCTCTCTATGGTCTTAAGCAAGCTCATTAGAATTTGTATGCTAGAATGGTTAGCTTTTTTCTTGACACCGACTTTTCCAAATGCCATTTTGACCCGAATGTATATATCAAGAAATTAGGTAACCATCTCATAATACTTTCTCTTTATGTTGATGGGATACACACTAAGGTACAAATGCATGTTATCATAAAGCTTATTCAGGATCACATTCTTGAAGTGCTCTTTTTCCCTATAAATCATGAAATTGTAGACATTTTCACAAAGTCTCTTACAAAAGAAAAGTTTTCCAAACTTCCATCTCTATTAGGAGTTTAGAATGTTTTCATTAAAGGAGGATAGACTCTAATGTCTCCTTCCTTCTTCTATTGTGTCACCTTTGCAAATCCTTCAATCCTATCCTAGGTTGTTCTTAAGGGGGGGCGTTAGGATATTTAGACACTTAGAAGTTAGTTAAGTTCAAGTTGGTTTAATTTGTCTTTAGGTAAAGTATGTTTCATTGTGTTTCTTTATTAACATTATTATGCATTTGTAGTTACATAATGATATGTTCTAGACATCCTAGAAACTCATAGCTATATTGAGATGTGGCTTAACACAATATTGGTCCATGATCTAATTTAAAGAGCATATAAGGTCATTTGCATGGATTATGAGAAACTCATATGTAAAATATTTTCTTTTTGGATTAATATATTTCCTCTTTGAAGGTTTTAACCACTTAATATACA
>JZKD02S2102874.1:0-49912 GCA_000966675.3 Picea glauca | reverse complement strand
AATATCTTGCGAATGAGCATAGTTGTCACATCTCTATCTTCAAAGATAAACTACCACCATTCTAGTGAGTTCAGTTCATTCTGCATTTTACAGTTCATGTACATTTAATTCATTAATATAAATTGTGTATTATTGTATCTATGTGTTTCTTGCAATATCTCTATGTACTTCCTTGTTATATTTCTTCCTTCATGTCATTATTAGCATAATATGAATCAGTGGTATTAGATTAGTTTTCTCTTTATTTGTTTCTATGTGCATGTCCCCAACGAGGTCGTGGTATAAGGAGTTGGGACTTGAACTACTTGAGCCTCTGAAATACCATCATCGCCGACCCCAATGAACTCCCATGGTGGAAGACAAGAGAGACGATGGAGTAGGAGATCCTATTCATCTGTTGCTCAAGGAGGCCCTCACATGACAAAGGGACGAAATGATGGAGAATTTTTCCCAAATCCCTTGCCGAATGCTGGCAAAAACAAACATAGCTTCGTCAAAAGACCACTTTGGAAGAGTTTTCCCTTTAAAGGTACAATTTAATTTTGATATTCCCACGTTTGAAGGTCAGATAGATGTGTATGATTTGGAAATGTGATTAAATATGCTAGAAGGTTATTTTTTTGTCCACAATTTTTATGATAGGGAAAATATCACCTTTGTGCTCCTTAAGGTTGTTCCCCATGTCAGAGATTGGTGGGGGACTTACTGTGAGAAAAATTCCACACAGGAGTATGGAATGTTTGAGGACAAACCCACTTGGGATTTTTTTATGGATTTTGTTAATGAACAATATTACCCTGTTGGAAACTATGACAACCAATACATGAGATAGACCACACTACATCAGGAGAGGTACCAAACAGTGTTGGATTTCAAAAATACCTTCCATACCTTGCACATCAATATGGGTATCAAAGACATCTGGTTATAATATCTTTGGGGTATACACAGGTACATCCAAACATAAATGGAGTTTCTGGACATCTTTTGACTAGCAGAAACTTATCAATATGCTGTCAAAATTGAGCCAAAATTTA
Source organism: Picea glauca (assembly GCA_000966675.3). Lineage (NCBI taxonomy): Eukaryota > Viridiplantae > Streptophyta > Pinopsida > Pinales > Pinaceae > Picea > Picea glauca. The sequence continues at coordinate 48,875 of JZKD02S2102874.1, read as the reverse complement.
AGCAACGGGAGTTTGGGTTTTCAAATATGCAAAAACTTAAGTATGGTAAAGGCGACCCTAACTCATAGAACATACAACCTCAAGACATCCAATCCAAGTCACATGAAAAGAAGAGTATCAGGAAGATGAAGAAGCACACTCGAAAGTGGTGTGACTTCCACAAAATCCCTTGGCACAACACTAATGAATGTCACGTGAAACAATCATTGGTGGATGAGATCAAAGAAAATGAGTTGAGCCATGACTCAGACTCTGATTCAAAAAACGATAAAAGGAAATAGATCACTGATGTAGAACCCACTGCTACGGTCATGACCATAACAATCCAACTAGAATAACTAGAGGATCCTAAGGAGGGGGAGCACCTCTTCCATTCACAAATGTGGGTGAAGGGGACCTCATTGCATATCATTATTGATAGTGGAAGCCAAAAGAGCCTAATCTCAGCAGAGGTCATCAAGCAGTTGGATTTTCCTACAACACTATTGGGATCAACTAGTGGTCTATATTCCTCAACATTTTCTTATAAATCCGAGTAAGTAAACTTATGAGGGACTAACACCATATGTGTATATTTGATCTTGGATCTACCTAAGAATTCCTGGTATAAATCAAATAGTAAAATGACAAACTCATAGAAAAAAAATAATTCCTATGTTCTTAGTCACATAGGATTGACCGTCAAATGGTAGGGACTCAGATTGCAAGAATTCACTTTGTGTGCTTGCTTACAAATGCACTCTGTCTTGGCCAACTAGGTTTTGATATTAGAAAGGAATATTTCTAAATGTGAGTAAAAATCTAGCTGGAAATAAACTTAATCTATCCAATACTGAAATGAAATATGCTAGTAGGAAAACCTACAAACTAAGTTGAAACTTCGAGTATATTTTGTTAGAACTATTGGTATAGCATAGTAGATGGAATAACATTCAATTGTTTGATTCTCTTTACATCATCATCCTAAACAATTACTCACCATACACAATGTAACATTACATGTAATCTAAGATTATGCATCTATAGGAAATTATAGTGAATAAGAAACAATAACAAGTATGAAATTGATAAAGAGTAAGTACTTCCAACACATACTGCTTAAAGATAAAGACAACACATACCAGGGGGGGCTTCTAGAGATGGTGTTAATTAAACTCAGAATGTATAGAGAACTTTAACTCATAATATAAATCATAATTTCATTATATAGATTTCAAGGAAAATATCATCAATTACAATATGTCTCCAGGTTCATAACAATATTCTCACTAACTCTTTATGTTATATTTCTTGTCTTTTGTAGATATTACAAACAAATCGAGTGTTCCCCAATACACTCTGTTTTCAAAAATGAATTACAGGAAAATAGTTCAGATCTCCATTATAGCATTTGACATAACTTTTCCTTTATCTTCTAGATCACATCCTTGATCTTTTGATAAGTTGATCCTCGCTCCTTGCTTTCATCATCGAATCCCCAATTTTATGAGTGAGCTGACATATTTGCAAATAGTTCTACGGATTTACTGTAATAACTATCTACCTTATTTGAATATCATTGACCTCTGGGTGATGAATGGAATGGGGATGAAAAGGTAGATAAATCATCATTTTCTAGTATTGGTAAAGTATCTCTAAGTGAAAATTCTTCCTTAGAGCGAGTGGTGACATGCAAACTTGTAATTCTTGTAATCACTCATGAAACAAAGTAAATTCCCATAATAACTGGATTATAGGTAATTTTTCTAAGTAAATAGTTCTAACATCATTTACAAGAGAAAAACAAGAGTTAATCTCAATTAACAACTTATTACCTTATTTACACTCGTTATGCCAGCAGTTAGGTAAAACTAGGAAAAAATAATTGTTTTCGAGGTCAAAATGGAGGAAAATGGAGCTGGAAAAAGAGTCAAATCTAACACCCAATGAACACCACACCCACAACCATATAACATCATGTGGCTTCACCATGGACAATATATTTGTGTCATCTAGCAGTGTCACATGTCCTACGACATCAAGCCCTTCAAGAACAAGGTATTGTGTGATGTTGCCCCACTGGAAATATTTGATGTTATTTTAGGCCAACCATATATGTGGAAGCATCATTATGTTTATGAGTCTTGACCTCGTAGTGTCATTGTTACTCTGGGAGGTCATTTTATAGGGTACTAGAGGTAGTTATGATTATTATCTTGGAAAAACAGTGCCACAAAGTAATCTCTCATACCACCAAGTTTAGCCTCTTCACGATGCAGTCCGAAGGTGAACAAAAGGAAACTGTGACCATTATAGCCTCAACCAAATAACTTTTTATCTAGAAGAAGCAAGTTGAAAATATTGTAGAAGATCACAAAGATATTCTTTCATCACCTACGGGGGTGCCTCCACACTACCCAATCAAGCAAAGATATAATAGAACCCTTCATATCTCTATTTTCCAAAATCCTTTTCAGGTGTTCTTGGGGTTCCATCCATTAGCCCCCTTTGATATAGCTCTTCATGATGCATATTCACTGACAAAATCCTCCCACACTCAAACCAATGCATCTCATGCAGCTAGATTGATTGAACAGATCCAACCCCTCCAACAATAGGTTCATGGCATTCTTCAATAGAATAATGCCAAGTACAAGCAAGACAACTTATTTAACAAGGTAAGAGGCTCAACAAGGTTCTGATTAAGCAAAAGCTTCCCCATCTCCCACAAGAGATTGTTGCAATGGGGACCATTACTTCCGAAGGTGGAGGAGAGATGTAGATGGATATCGGTGGCCACCCACCCATTCCATTGGCTCAAAATATAGTTTTCCACCTTGGAATTTTTTCCACAGATTTTTAGGTCCTAAACTTCCGAGGTTGTTTTGAGGCCCTAAACACCGTTTTTTAGACACCCGGGGGCTAGCAGATGCCAACGACATCCCCTAACCCTAGCCAAGATTTTTACTTCTCAGCTAGACCTTTCCAATGCTATATTGAGTTCCCCCAAACAAAGATTGTATGAAAAATTTACGCCCTCAGGAAGTTGATGTATAAACTACCCCCATCGGGGCCCACAAACCTTTTGGCGTTTCATATTTTGGGGTTAGGGTTTTTTCATTGATTATTTAAGTTAAAAATTCCTTTTGAGCCTCATTGTAATTCCAACTTATTATGAATGAGCATATCTATCACATCTCTATCTTCATAGATAAGCTACCACCATTCTAGCGAGTTCAGTTTGCTTTGCACTTTACAGTTCATGTACATTTCGTTGATTAATAAAAATTGTGTATTACTGTATCTCTATATTTCTTGCAATATATCTATGTATTTCCTCATTATATATCTGCCTTCATTTCATTCTCAACATAATCTGTATCTCTGAGACAATTGCTTTAGATATTCCATGCAACCTAGCAATCTCCCTCATGTAAATTTCTGCAATATTAGTTGTTGTATGAGTCATTTTTTTATAGGAAATAAATGAGAAAATTTTTCCAATTTACCAGCAACTACCATTATTGAATCATGTTTCCTTGTTGTCCTAGAAAACTTAGTGATAATATCAATGGTTACCACTTCCCATTTCTTCTCTGGAATTGTTAATGGTTGTAGCAAACACATTGGGTCTCTATGTTCATATTTCACTCTCTAACATTCCATGCATATGACAATGTAATCAACAACATACTTATTCAAACTTGGCCAAAATAATTTTCTTCTTACTACTACAATTATTTTTTGGTAACCGAGATGTCTGGAATATGGATCATTATGCATTTCCTTTAACAACAAGTCCTGATGTTCTTCGAAACTAGGAACATAAACTTTGTTGTTATGCATAAGGAATCAAACATATTTAATCTCATACCCTTTGAATTTATGGTGTACATTATCTTGTTTTAAACTCTCTTTTACCTATAGGTAATGTTGGTCTATAACAATAACATCTAAAATTATGCTCTTTAAATCTGATTGATGCATACTAATGGTTTTAGCATGCATGAGATGTACTCTTCTGCTAAGTGAATCAACAACTTTATTTTCTTGCACAACTCCAACATTATTGCACAACTAAGCTCTTTGGATATGATTATGAGATCATTTACAAGAAATGAAAAGACAATGTGATTTCTGATGCTCTTTCAAGAAAATATGAAGATGAAGGGTCCATTTTTCCCACTCCTTCATTGTGCCAGATTGGCTCCAATCCGTTCACCAAGAATGGCTGCAAGATCCCAAAATTTCGAGTTTGATCCAACAATTGCAAGACAAATCTCTAGTTTCCCCAGGGTACTCTTACCACAATGATGATCTTCGCTACAAAGGTCATCTATATTTAAGTAAACAAACACAACTTAAATCCATGGTTCTTTCTGAGCTTCATGCTACACCCACAGCTGGGAACTCATGGTTTACCATAACCTATGATAGGGTCAAACGTTCTTTTTGTTGGGATAGTATGAAATAGGACATTCACACTTTTGTGTAAGAATTTGATGTATGTCAATGAAACAAGGGAGAAACAGTCAAATCCCCAGGCACATTACAACTGCTTTCGATCCCACCCTCTATTTGGAGGGATATCTCTATGGATTTCATTGTTGGATTACCTAAATCGGGCAATAAGTCATTCATCATGGTGGAAGTTGATCATGTTTCCAAGTATTCTCATTTCCATGCACTTCAACACCCATTCACTGCCTCCACTGTGGCTCAATTTTTCATGGGTCATATCTTCAAGCATCATGGTATGCCTCATTCTATTTTTTCCGACAGAGATCCCACTTTCACTAGAAATTTTTGGCAAGAAATTTTCAGGCTACAAGGCACACAATTGCATCTCAACACTGCTTATTATCCCTAGACTGATGGTCAAAGTGAAGTTGTCAACAATTGTTTGGAAATATATTTGAGGTGTTTTTCATCTGAATGGAAAAATCAGTGGGATCAATGGTTACCCCTAACTGAATGGTGGTACAACACTTCTTAAACCATACAACTACTCGCATGACTCCTTTTGAAGTAGTATATGGACAAAATCCATCTTCATTTCTATCATACATGCTCGATGTCTCAAAGGTCCAGGCATTTGACCAAACTCTTACAATGTGAGAAGCTATTCTCTATACCCTCAAAGAGAATTTTTTCATGGATCAGAATCGCATGAAGCAACAAGCAGATCAAGGTCGCTTAGAATGTCAATTTATTGAACGAGACTATGTGTTTCTTCAACTGTAACCTTATAAGAAGAATTCACTCAAGGTTGACCATTGTCATAAAATGGCACCCAAATTTTATGGTCCTTATATAGTTCTCAAACACGTGGGACATGTGGCCTATCAGTTAGCTTTTCCTAGTCATTCTAAGATCCATCCTGTTTTTCATGTCTCCTACTTAAAGAAGGTGATTGGCACTAAGTGCCAAACTCAAAACAGTCTTCTCAATTTGGATGAAGAAGCCTCCATCTAGTTGCAACAAAAATCAGTCTTGGACCACTGTGAGTGTCGTCTCTGTCATCGTACCATCAAGGAAGTATTAGTCTAGTGGAAAGATACAACTCTAGCGGATGCCACCTAGGAGCCAACTACCATTCTACAACAATTTCCTCATACAAACTAGTACATGATTATCATTTGAGGCTATTGTACCAACTAAGATATTGTTCACACTAGAAGCATGAAGAGAACTTGAGTGTCCCATTGCTCCAATATCTCAAGGAGATGAGAACAAAAGGTCCAATAGGGAAAACCTATAGCCTTATCCCACCATGGACCAGTGAAGCTGCTTATATCTAGAGGGGAACATCTTGTTCTAGTTAAAGTAGTATTGGAAGCGATTCCAATCCATTGGATGCCACTTGCATGGCTTCCAAAAGGAGTCCAAGAAAGAATAATGTGCATATGCTACATGTTCATTTAGTCATAGGAACATGGGTAAAATGGATTTGTACTAGTATCCTGGAAAAATTAGCATTACGTAAGGCCCATGGAGGATGGGGACTGAAGAATATTTTTTTGTTCTCAAATGCATTAGTTGTTAAGAATGTGTGGAACTTAGTTCAAACATCTAGGTTATAGGTTCAAGTCATAAAGGCTAAGTACATAGATCTAGACTCTGTAAAGGAATGGCTTAGAAATCCTATAAAAATAATCCAAAACACATCGATAATATGGAAAGCAATCAATTTAACTTTCCCATTGGTTGGAAATTGGTTACTATGGAAAGTTGGAAAAGGGGACATAGTCCAAATTGGACTAGATCCTTGAACCAAAAGTTGAGGTTTTCACAAGTTACCTCCACATATGATAAGAGAGTGAAGAAGTAAAGGTTTGTATACTCCAAGGAAGATAATAAATTGGGAGAGGAAAAATTTTTGGCAACAACATTTATTAACCTAGAGGGAGATTGGATAAAGGAAGAGGATACTTTCATTTGGCAGAGATACACAAATGATTTAAAAAATAGTTTTTTCAAGACAAAAGGCGATGAATATCTACTTGTTTGATCATAAAATGCCATGGGTGAATATGTTCCAAAAATCAAATATAAGACTTTAGCAACTGCAGGAAGAGAGGATTTCTAGAAGTAGTCATGGAAAGTTGTATGGAAGATCAAATGCCCATCCAAATCTAAAATTTTCATGTGGTTGATATTGAACAACAAAGCCCCCACTTGAGGCTTATTACAAAAGATAAACTTTGTGGGACCTAGTTGGTGGTGTCTATGTTAGCAAGTTGAAGAAACAAATTCTCACATTTTTGTGTCTTTCCCATTTACAAAACAAGTACGAAAATAAGTGGAAGGTATGATTGGTTTAAAAAATGTTTAGGTAGGAAATTCCATTGAGGAGGTGTTTAGGCACTGGTGCACAAATAGGGAAACTAGAAGGTTGATATCACTCTCATTAATTATTGCTTAGGGAATATTGTCTACTAGAAACTTGAAACGATTCAAACTATTTGAGGACAAAGAAACATTACCTTTGAAATGCATTGTTCAAGCTCTAAACATTTTATAGGTTTTTCTCCAAATTCAAGATTGGCAATCTATACATCAATTTCAAGAAGAATATGTCAATAAGAATAAGGATACTCCATGAGCTTACTTTGATGTGCCTCTTAGGGGTTGGACAAGAAACATATCTTTGTGACTAAATACTTTGATCAATATATGTAATTGTRTATKCCTAGGTAAGCCACTTGGTTTGCAAGCCATTTCCATTTAAAATAAACAAGATAACTTCTTATTTTGAAAATCTATAAAAATATAAGATTTAATTGTTCTAAAGTCCATTTTTAGCATTAGCGTTCTATATAATATAAAACTAAAAATTTAATAATAAAAATTTAATAAGAGTAAATTAATCATTATTCACAAATTTATTTATATATAAAATAACTTTTTTAAATAAAAATATATTAATTATTAAAACAATGAACTTTGTTTATCATTTTAAAAATAAAAACATATAAATTATGAAAAATATATTAACTATACTATATGTTTCAGGTGTGCTCAAGCTTAACTCATAAACTCAAATTTACCTCACATAACATAGTGAGCATTAGTAGTGCACTCCATCACCTACTATTCTACACCATGGAGGCCTATATTAATTATGAATATTATATACACATTTATCTAAATTTATTTTAATATGAATTTTTTAAATATAATGAATTTACAACTCAATTATTATTTTTATTTATTTAAATATTTGATAAATTTAAATTTAAAAAAAATTATGTTATTTTAATAAATAAATGTGATAATGATGACTGAAATCCATCAAACGAAATATAATTGATTGAAGAATTATTTAATGCGCTTTAATAATAAAAAATATTTAGTAAATCATCCTAATTTTATTAAATTAAAAAATAATAGTTTAATCATCCTTGCGATGCCAGAGTTGTTCTCTGGTAATGTAATTGATTTGAGAATTTCAGATTAATAGAAGTCATCCTCTTTTCATCTCTTTGTAAAAACTGTGTTGAAACACTCGAGCATGGAGGATCCAGTCGAGGGTTTTTATGTTGTTGGAATGTAGGTTTGATTGCAGTTGTATTGTGACAGGTTATAGTCGACTCCCTTGTGATCTTTTTCCCTCTTACACTGAATGGCTCAGGCATGGAGGATCCAGTCGAGTTGTTACAACTGCATGGTGATGTAGGTTTGATCATTGTGTTGTTGTGACTATGTTGTTTGGACATATTTCAGTGTCTGAAACTTGAGCTTAAGAGTGATCTTGAGTCTGATTTTTTCTTCTCCAAGCTGCTTGAAGGCATGAGGCCCATAACAACCTTGTCCACCTTTCTTACTAATTCTTCCCTCTGCTCACACTTAAACTCAATTCACTGACTGAAGTTAGTTGTGGCCCTCACTTCCCTGTACATTTCATGTCTAGTTCTATGTTGAACATCATTAAGATTTGTCCATTGACCTCCATCCATATAAAAATAACATCCACCTATTTTGATGGGTACTGGGCTTACCTCTGCCACAATCTAGAGGTGACTTCTAGTGTTTGGCTCCACAAGGGATGGCATGCTCCTTTCGAGCTGCCAAGAACAAGTAGTTACAGTCGCCTTAAGCATTAGGCTATGGAGTCGAGATCAAAACATCATGCTAAAAAATACAGGTCGATAAGTAAAAAATGAAAATAAACACACATGCTCGAAGGAGCTTATTTATGTACAGTCCTAAACTAATTGATTTTTACACGGTGTTAGGTGAAATCAAACTTCCACCATAGACATTAAAGTAACTTCCTAAATAGAAGCCCTTTTATTCTATCAGTAATTGATAATAAATAATGCAACCGTGATAGCAGAACGGTTACATTCTTCAGCTTTCCTCTTAATGATGAGGCTAGGATAAAGATGGGTGACTTCAAAACATGAAGGAAATACAACTCCATGTATTCCTTCACAGGCTCATAGGACAAGAGACAAACTCTAGAAAATTTATAATAGACAGCCTTCTCTGCTACATAGTTGCTCACACATTGTTGGATGTCTTTGGAAAGCACAGGTGGGTGAGAGGCTGATGCAGAATGAATTCTCTCAGGCGATGGTTTCTCACTGAAAGGCTCTAGACATGAGATAAATTGCCCCTTCTATTGCTCCTCTAGTTCTTCTGGTTCTTCTTCTTGTCTCTCCCAAGGGTCAGACTCATAATCATCATAAACAGGACCCATGGGAAAGCTCTGCTCTTCATCATGTCGCTTAGGATGTATGATTTCCTCATAATGATTTTCCTTAACGAATAGAGGATAAGGCTCTGTTGTGTGCTCTTGGAAATCCTACATATCTAGCTTGCAATCTGATTCGTAGATGTCATATACAGGCTGATTGCTCCTCTGGTCAGTAAACTACGATGTGGGGCTCTGTTGCTCTTCATATGAATAATCATCAAAGCTAGGGACAACAGGCACCTCAGGAGAAAAATGCAAGGCCTCTACAACTATGAAATATTCACTATCATCCTCAGTAGAGCTACCAAGAACATTCGCCTCAAGGACTAGAAAATCCTCTGCGCTTTCTTCAGATTCCAACCTTTCTAGTTTGGCAGAGATATATTTTACCAGTTCCATTACTTTGCCCAAAGCATATTCATCTTCCTCATGGTCCTCATCCTCACAACCTTCATTAGACACAACCATATATTGATCATGGCCTTCAAATTCCTCACAACAATTATGATAGATTAACTTAGAGGAATAATACCTTTGACAATGCTTATTAAAGGTTGCATGAAATTGTTCCAAGGAGGAGATGATAGCAAGGGGAAAGGATTGATACTACTCACGGGCATTCCCGTCCAATGAGAACACAGACATCATCATTAAAACATCCTCATGATGTATCTACGACTGATGCATGAGTTCATGAAACTCATGGAGATGTCGAGCAGGGTTGTCCTCTTTATGTTTTCTAAATATGGGAAAATAATCACCCCATTCATCCATAGTAGGGACAACATTAGGAAAACCAGAAACAACAAAAAAATTAAAAGGAGAAAACCTTCAAGTTAGGATTTTTTTCATTTCAAATCAGTGGAGTCGCTAGTTGATCCTTTAACCATGGATTTGCCAAGTGAATGATATGAAGTAGGAGTGTGTCTGTCCTTTGTTCACTATTAAAGACTAGATATGATCGTTCTGTTCTCCCAAGGGCTACCAGGTGTATCCAGAAGCAGCCACACTGAAATAGTGGAGTCACCAGGTGCAAGTGCAATCTTCAAAGGTTCTGATGTTTGATGCACCTTCAGACTCAGAAGTTCATTTTCGTTCTACCCAGGGTAAGTATTCAATTCATTCCTCGGAAATGGCACCATAAATGTTAGCACTAGAATTCACCTCTTGATTGTGGCAGAGGTAAGCCCAATACCCATCAAAATAGGTGGATGTTGGTTTTATATGGATGGAGGTCAATGGACAAAACTCATAATCTGAATGATGTTCAACACAGAAATCGACAAGAAATGTATAGGGAATTGAGGGCCACAACTAACTTCAGTCAGTGAATTGATTTTAAGTGTGAGCAGAGGAAAGACTTAGTAAGAAAGGTGGACAAGGCTGCTATGGGCCTTAGGCCTTCAAGAAGCTTGGAGAAGAAAAATTCATACTCAAGATCACTCTTAAGCTCAAGTTTTAGACATTGAAATATGTCCAAACAACATAGTCACAACAACACAATGATCAAACCTACATCACCATGCAGTTGCAGCAAGTCGACTGGATCCTCCATGCCGGAGCCATTCAGTGTAAGAGGGAAAAATATTACAAGGGAGATGACTAAAACTTTTCACGATACTGCTACAATCAAACCTACATTACAATAGCATAACAACCCTCGACTGGATCCTCCATGCCTGAGTGTTTTAACACAATTTTTACAAAGAGATGAAAGAGGTTGACTTCTATTAATCTGAGAGTCTCAAATTGATTACATTACCAAAGAACAACTATGCCATCAGAAGCATTACAAGATGGGAGCTCTGCTCAACCATTTGGCGACCCTAAAAAAATATTAAAACTAACTCTTTATACTCAGAACAATCCCTAACTATGAGGAGAGTGATCTGATCACTACATTCAAAACTTTTCATTTGAGCAGTCTTTGTCAGACTGTGCATGCATTCTTCTGTCAGGCGTGAGTTCAGATCAGTATGGGTTTTGCAGGAAAATCTTCCCATAGGGGTACCACCGGCTGATGGTTCAGTCCCTGTGGTCGTGTCTTCCACACTTCTAATTACTGAGTGAGTTGAGGTTTCAACCACCTGACCTGTCGTCCATCAACTTCTTTTAATTACTGCTCCTTCTCGAGATCACAACAAGGCTAAAGGCCCAGGGGATGCCATGCACTGCTGGCGGACTTGTTAAGTTCACCTGACAATCTTGAAACCATGATGGTTTCACTCTATAATGAAAGCAGGCACTTTCGTCCTTTGGCGCAGACCTTGTGAATTTGGCACCCTTATCAGCATGCAACCTCGGGCCATGACCCAGCTCTAAACATTGAAGGGAGATTTGGGATTTTGCATTTTGAGGTTCCTCATATCACTTGACAACAAAAACCGTGAATCCCAATTTGACGAAATCACCCTACTCATATCAACGGTCAGGCTTGCTTTGAATTTTATGGCCACGATTACCTCCTCGAAAACCCGACTCACTAGCTATGCGATGGGTGCTAAAATTCCTCCTGGACCCATTTCTCATATGACCACAGGCTATGACATTGCTCTTAACTCCCGGGCACTTCGTGATTTCACGTTTCACGAACTTGCGTTGTGCTCCATGCTAAGATCTATGATTCACCAAATCGTGACTTCTTAGATCTAGCGCCGAGCATCCCTCTGGTTTGGATGACCCAAATTTATTTCGCGCTTCATGCTTTGTTGATTTTGCGGCCTACCCCTTCTTCAATGTGACCTCAGGCTGTGACAATGGGTCCAACTTCTGAGCATTTCGGGACTTCGTGTTTCGCGAAGTCGGAAGTTAGCTTACCTCCCTTCTTTCAATTCCCGATTCTTCGACTCGCCCAGATCGATGGTCGATGACCCTCTATGATTAAAGGCTCATATCAACTCGTGAGTTCGCACTTCATGAGTCCTCACAACTCTACCCTTTGAATTTTCCCCTCCGTGAGTTAGTGAAATGTTGATCTGCTGCCACCTGTCCTGCTAGATGGACGACTCCTGCTGATTTCAGGTTTCGGGAGTTCAAACCTTTTGATGAACAACTTTAACAACTTTAACAACCTTTTGACAACTCCGTGCTAAATTTCCACTGTTTATTTCTCCTCATAGGTTTCCTCCATCACACATTTGAGCCCACCTATTTTTATTTTAAGCCCGAAATAAGTTGTTCTACATGTTGCGCTCAGACCCTTCTTGTGCAAGCCGTGGACCTGGATACCCTTCTTCCCTTGACAACTATATGTGATAAAAGAGAGGAAATCAGCGCATGGGGGTGCGTGAGTGAGTAAAACAGGTGTGCATTGGATGCATGCCTGTTCAAAGTACAGTTGTGCACTGTGTGCAACTGTTTCTCTGGCAGTTGTGCACTGTGTGCAACTGTTTCTCTGGAAGCTATGCATTAGTGCCTAGTTGTGTAACGAACATGTGCACATGAATGCGCGCATGTGGGTGTAACAGATGCGCATTGATGCACATTTGTTTCTTCTATAGATGTGCATTGATGCACAAATGTGTGAATAACATGCATGCATATGTGCGTGACTGTGGGGGGTGATATTTGCACACATGAGGCAAAGATGGAGGTTTTTGAAAAAACTTGTCCTTTTTAATTTTTTCGTTTTATGAATTGTGATGGTTGATCAAGTGTTGTTTGTGTGAATGTAGGTGATCAGGTTAGGATGCCATTCCACTGGAGGGAGAGGGAATGGGTGCGCATTAGGGAGGCGGTTAGGGATGAATCGGGTGTTCGAGGACCTTTGGTATCCTGTGGGCTATTAAAGTTCTTTGACTGCCCACTGCTACGGGCACAAGAGTACCTGTTGCAGTTTTTTATTTCTATGTGGAGCATTGAGCTACAGTTCTTCATTGTGTGGGGGGAGCAACTGACATTCTCTGTGATAGAGGATGTGTATTTCTTGACCAGGCTCCCTTTTCAGGGTCGGCCCCTACCTGCTAATCCCCAGTTTCCAGGGGAGGCACACTTGGTAGACTTGGCTTAGACGTACTATTCGGGGATAGACTTTATGTCTAGTTCAGTTGTTCGGATTGTGGCAATGGATACACTTATGCATTGTTGCATCGTAGTGATGATCATGAGGATATAGGGATACTTAGCTACTCAATGGATCAGTGCTGGTTAGTTGAGGGTTACGCAGAGAGCATTGGGTGGAGATCATTTTACATGGGTCTTGATGCTACACACCAAGATGATGGGGCAGCTCAACCAGTGTCAGGCCTCCAACTCAGGTGAGTTTTCCTTTGGGTTGGTCTTGGTGATGTGGTTCTTGGAGAGGGTGCCCATGTTGCGCCCTAGAGTTTTTTTGTCAATGGTTGATGCACTGGAGCCACGCCTGATGCGGTGGGCATCCATTTTGGTATGACATGCAGGTGGGGAGGGTGGCCATTATTTTACGGCCTCTATGGCATGTGTGTGGCACCAGATGCCACAAATTATATTGTGGTATCCATATGGTGGGATGGACTACCGCCAAGACCGAGATATGGTTTTACCTCCTGCAGAGGATTAGGACCATATAGGTATGTTGATGTGTTTTATGTTTTGTGATTTTGATAGTATAGCATATGTTTTATGTATGGATGGATGTTATCGTTTGTTTGTGGTGTGTACAAATGTGGGGCTGTGAGGCTGAGAGGTGGATATACTTAGAGAGTCAGCTCGTCAGGGGCTGGTGAGACTGCCATAAGGCAAGCCACAGGTGGGAGAGAGGCATAGGAGGGACGAGGCTGGTGTGAGGCCATCCAATGATGCGAGAGCTGGTAGGAGACGCAAATTTGATGACCCTAGTGTAGGACCATCGAATTTTCCTCAGGGAGAGGCCAGCGGGGTGCTTGAGGAGTTCCACCACCAGTTGGAGGTGGTGCTACGGGGATTTCCCGATGGCATGTGGACTTAGGTCCAGGACGAGAGAGTCTTGGAGCAGTGTGTGGACCTTTCGACAGAGTTGCAAACCCTGATCCGCAACACAACTGTGGTAGGGGTAGCTATGACTGGGCAACTTCCCCCAGGACCGAGAGGAACCCAGTGGGTGGGGCACCTCCTCCCAATAGAGGACCTGATGGTGGTGCTCTAGAGGCACAATGAGTTCTCTTTGTTGGATATTTTTGTATTTATATAGTCTTGCAAGCCCATTTTTTATAGGGTAGTGTGACACCTATTTTGTACCTATAGGGATGAGGGGGCTCACCTGCCTATGGGCGATGTACATTTTGTACTTTTTTGTAAACATTGATGACACATTGATCGATATATATATATATATATATATATATATGGATATACATTTTTGGGAGCTCTGTGATGTTCACATGTGATGATGTTTTGTGATGCTTTTTATGATGTCTAATCTATATGTTGTGATAGACTTTTGATGATTTATGTATGTGTAAGGGTGTCTTGATGGGATAAATGCCAATCTAAAACTAGGTTAGCCATATTATCTACTATTTGATTGAATTGTTGTGGAATATGTGTAAATGTGATTGAATCAAAATGTCAAGATAAAATTCTAACTTGCAGGTATTTGCAGAAGAGGCAAGGATCGCGAACATAGTACACATTGTTGAGTTGTAGGACAACAAGTTGGGAATCTAATAAGATGCTAAGGTGATGAATATGCCGGTGAATGGCCTTGGAAAGGAGGCCAATGATGACTATGTATTCTTCTTGGTTGTTGGTTGTTGAGCCCAAACATATGTCGTTGGAGTGGACCAGTTCATGTGAGGGGGTTATAGAGGGCCCAAGTGGCCCAAGCGAGATTCTGTGTCCATTGGCTAGCTTCGTCAGCATAACCGATGTGGTAGGCCAATGGAGGAAACATATGTCAATAACACAAATGGTAGATCATACATAAGTCATGGAGGGGAAAAAATAAGATTAAAACCTCTACAAATGTGTTCAAAGAAAGAAAATGCCAAGTGTAGGAGGACTACGCTCAAGCGTAAATTTTTTTTAAGTACAAGCCGTTGATGGGTTCTTTGAGAGGGTAGCCTTCTGGAGAGGCCAGGATGTATGCACCTTTAGTGAGGCAGTGTTGGATGATGTAGGGTCCATGCCATAATGACTCAAATTTCCCATGGCTGAGGGTATCGTGAGCTATATCGTAGGCAAGGATGAGGTCTCCTTTGTTAAATGAGCAAAGGTTGACATGGAGGTCAAAGGTGGCCTTTGACCATTTTTTAGCTGCCTCATTGTTCTGTAATGAAGACCGACAGTCTTCATCCAACGACTCTAAGTTCAGCAAGTGTTGCTCCATTGGAGCAGTGTCAGGTAATAACTCAATAGTGGTGCGCAATGTGGGAATTTCCCACTCGATGGGGAGAGTGGCTTCAACCCCATGGACACGATGAAATGGTGTAAAACCAGTGGAAGTTTTAAAAGCATCGGGGGTAGGGATAGGGTTATTGAACCAGTCTATATGCTCGGATGGAATAAAATCCTTGGTTTCGATTGCAGATATGGAGGCTTGGCGAGGAGGGTGAAAGGCTTCCTGTGAGAGAAAGAGCACTCTACGATGGAATGCATTCCATGGGAAATCAGGTGTAGCTAGTTCCTCGAGGATATCTTCGTTGCAGTGGAACCTGCGAGAATATAGGGGATCCAGGGAAGTAACATTGGTGACTGTCATCATGTGATTGTCTTCAGGGGGTGAAGATGTAGATGGGGTATCGAAAAGATGGTGTGATGGTGTTCTTGACATAAACCAGATGTTCATACACTGTGGGTTGTGAACCATGGGCGGGGGTAAGATTTCATAAGGGAAATGAACTGAAGAGTTGGGAGGACCTAGGGGTAAATCCTCAGATAGTCTATCCATGAACCATGGAGGGGTAGGAAGTGCCTCAGGTTCAGGGGAGATGATGTGAAAATTATCTGGAGAGGGAGTAGGGGGAATCACTTGTATCATTGGAAGTGAGCAGGTTGGAGGATGTTGAATAAGGGCTATTTGACGACGCCTGTATTCAACGATTGTAGGAAACTGGTATGTGAAATGATCAAGTGAATCACAGAGAGAGAAAGGAAATCTCATTCATTCGTTGAATAAGGTCATGACATAATGGATGTCAGTGACTTGGTTACTTGATGACGTGGGTGGAGAGGGGTCTTGCTGAAAGTTCTGGCGTACTTCCATGAGCGTCTGTTGAAACTGAGGTAGCACAAGGAAATGGTGGGTGTAGTGGCAATACTCTGAACAGATGGCACATGCGAATCTGGTTTGTAGCCCTTTACTACCTGTAGTATGGGACATAGTGGAAGTACTAGGTGTGCTTGGTGAAGTGATGAGCGATGTGGTCGCTCGAGGGAGTTGGATCAAATTGTGAACTTGGGGAGAGAGGGACATCTATTTGTGGGGTGTCATTATTTCTCACATAGTGCGCAAGGAGGATGAACTCGGGGGGGAAGTGGAGCGGTGGGATCTTTCTTCTTCCGTCTTCCCCTAGTTGTAGCGGTGGTGCTAGCAAGTGAGAGTGAGGGTGGTGTGGTTGGAGTTAGTACTGGAATATTCATTTGGATTCCCTCTGTTTGGGGAGGGAGGGATGGTTGAGGGACCATCGTGGGTGGGTGGAGATACCATACCAGAATGGCAAGCAACATGTTGGGAAGGGTAAGCGTTGAGGCTACCTAAAAATATTGTATGCCCCGTGGGGAGTCGAAGAAGAGGATTTGAGTGATGGCTTGGGGGATTGTCTCCCAAACTGGGATTTGTCCTTCAGGAAGGGTGACATTGGTTGCAAGTGGTGTCATAGGGTTCTCAGGTAATGCTTGAGGTAGGATTTCTTCCACTAGTGGGACATCGAGGGGTGGAGAAGCCTCTGTGGGAGGGATGGTATCTCTAGTTTTAGTTCCATCATAAGATACGACACACACTTGGGTTGAGGGGTGGATGAGCGGTGGTGCTCCATGGTATGTCCCCAATAAGGATGGGTCCTTGAAAATTTTGGGGCCCATATCTACGAGTGGGTAGGCGTTGGAATTAGTGTGGACAAAAGGTAGGATGTTATCGATGTTGGAGGAATGGTTAGGCTCGTAATGTGAAACTTGGTTGATGGTGTTGATCTTCACGTTGTGGGGGAACATCATTGTTCGAAACACAGAAGAGGCCACAACCTTCAGAGCGTACATGTAGCTACATCCAAAAAAGATGTTGTAATTGAGCAGAGCGTCGATAACCTCAATGTCAATAAGAATGGCTTTTCCCCCGAGTAGAACGAGGACATTTTGAAAGATCCCTTCAAGAGAGGATGGTCATCCATCATAAGCTCTCAAAGTGATGGCGGATGGTATTAGATCAGGGGAGCCAAGTTTTTTCCATACCATTTTGGACACGATGCATGTGGATGCACTTTCATCAATGATGCATCGATGAACTGTGATGTTCCAAATTTTGACTGGTATCTGGAAATCTACCAAAGTGGGGAGACGAGGTTCCCCACAATCTAGAACAAATGTGATGAGTCTAGTATCAACAGGGTCGACTGCCCCCAGGGCGGAAAGCAATGATTTTCGTTGAGCGAGACAAGTTTGAGGGACCTCCAAGGCTGACATGGCTATAGGAGATTGTGCCAAGTCGTCTACCAGACTCTAATTGTGTGCCGCCCTAGCCTGAGGGTTGTTGAAATTTCATCGTAATGGGATGTGAGGAATATGAAGGGATGGTTCAGTGTTAGGGTGTGGAATCATCAAAGGTTTTATGGTTGTAACTGGAACTTCTTTCGAAGTGGTGGAAGTAGATTCATAAGGTGCACTGTATTGATGATTGTGCATTTGTAGAAGAATTTCTTCTTCACTAGTGAGGAGGATATTGTGATCCATCAGATTCCTAGGGTTTTGATACTATCCCATCTGCGGTGGGGCAGGATGCATCTCCTGCTGGGTATTCATCATACCTTGGTGTGGAATAGGGTTTTGCAACATAGTTGGGGGTGGTTGTTGCAAATACTATTGTGGGGCCTATTGAGGGGCAGGCGGTGCTGGGGGATGTGGTGCATTCATGAAATATTTCATTCATTTGAAGTCAAAGATTTGGGGGAAATGGTGAGTATAATGGCCATTCTCACCGCAAAGAGAACAAGTGAAGTTTGTCTGGAGGTTGTTGTTGTTCCGCCCTTGGTGTTTGTTGTTATTTCCCCCTTAGGGGTTCTAGTTGCCCCCAACAGGTTGGTTTTGTTGGGGGTTGTTTCCCTCTGGTCCTGGGTTATTATTATTTTAGTTTTTTCCTTTCTTTTTGGCATTAATCGACTGATGGGCCGGAATTTCCGTATTCATTTGTTCAAAATTTTGAAATTACTGAATGGGAGAGGATTGAACAAAGTTAACCCCAGCATGTGGTTGTCCTTGTGGCAGAGAAATGGGTTGTGTAGGACCAGGAAATGGAAAGCACAGAATATTTTGGGATAGCGACCTGTAGGGTTCATAGGAAGGCGTAGGGCTTTCACTAGTGCTCAGGGTGTAAGCTAAGGTAGAGGGGGTACCAGAACTTGGTTGAATGGTTGGGCATATCATGGGTGTCGACGTGGGTCTACTCATGGGTTGGGGGGGGGAACAAAATGGTATGGTTGCTGATAAGTGGGAGGAGGGTAATAAGGGGGTCCTCCATACATTGGTGGATGTTGGGGTGTACCTTACATAGGTGGTGGTTGGATGTACATATTGTGGTGTGTTGTGGTAGCAATCAATCCATCCGTTGAGTGAGACATCCCAGGTTTGTCCTGACTGAATGGTATGGGTTTCAGGACGTCAGGTAATATGGTATATAGGTATCTTGACTGTGCATAAATGAGGTCATACTGATGATCCTTGCTGATGGATTCCTCTTCAGATTGGGGGAAGGTGGAGGCCACATCTTTGGCAAGGAGGGAGACAAGTTATCTGAGAAACAAATCGAGTTATTGTTGCTTGGTGGTTTCTACTTTGTATAAACTACATCGTCGATTCCATTCGTGAATGTGGTCAGTGATATGTGTGGTTGAGGTTTGTATAAAATATGAGAGCAGTTTGAGACCATTTTCATGACGGATTGGTAGTTGAAATAAGGTCAAAACTTTTTTGGCCAAGGATTCAAAGTCACATGGGACCCTGATTTTTCGTCCACATACCAATTGGTTGATGGCCCTGTGAGTGTGCGCTGAAATAAACTTAATTAGATGGAGTCATCCATGATGTTGTTTGAATAGCACCATAAGTGGAAGGTCGTGATATGATTGGCAAGATATTGTCCCGCCTTTCCTTCGAACTTGGGAATGTACGAAGGTAGTTTGGTAGGCATTACATGCCATGTGGGGTCATACAATATAGGATCATTCGTGAGCTTACTCAGATCTGGGATGTTGAGGCAAGCCAAATATGGCATGTGGAGTGGTGGTGGAGGATTAGTTCTAGCCATGGCATGAGTGGTTTGTACTTGACCCTTGATGGGGGTTAGGTGGGGTTGTACTTCCTCCTTGAGAAGAAGTTTTCCCCTAGATTCCTTTTAAAGGAGAGCTAGTAGATGGTTGGCCTTGGTAATTGGACCCAAGTAAAGTGGAACCAAGTAAATCTGATCCCAAAATAGTAGCACTCACAGGGGTGTGATACAGTTGAGCCGATGAGTTCGGCAAGCGTATGGAACAGTGGGGATTCTGTGGGTCCCCTATGATGTCCGACTAGCAAAGTGAATGTGTGCAAATGGTGATGAGAGAAAATAAAATGAACTAGAGTCTTTGTATAATTTTGGACCTTCACAATATATCTCACAATCACATGTAATCACAAGAGAATCATACATAAATCAATTGAAAATAAGCATGCATGTGGGTAGGTGGATTTTTTCCATGTGGGAGAACAAAGAAAACAAATGCTTGTGTCTTAAAAAGATGTAACATCCTTCCTCTCAAATAGCATTGGACCTTCCAATAGCACTCAACAGTGGGGTCTGAAGCCACTCGAAGAGGAACTAGTGAAGGATGAAACAATCAGTTATAATGAGGGGTAGAGGGTGCATATCCTGAAAGAGCTGGTGATATTTCCCAATAGCCAAAAAAAAATATGATCAAGGTGCAATTGTAGCCCACAATTTTCACCTGGGTAGATGTCCTAAAATTTGGCCACTAGGTACCTTGGTCAAAGTGCGGAATTTAGATTTTCAGCCTCAAAAATGGGTCATGGGTTGGATCCCTTCCAAGATGTGGGTGCCTCAAGGACAGATGCACAGAACAACCAAACCTCAACCTTCGACCCTTCACGGGTATCTCCCTGCCTTATGGTGTAGGAACACTTGACTTGGAGGATTTTAAAGTTCCGTATTTGTCAACTTTTAATCTTTGAAGATGTGAGAACCGAATAACGGGGAGTTATTTGGATGCCTATCCACGAGATCCTACATAGACTAAAAAAATTTTTTTGGCACCTCCCGTGGAGGAAAACTTAGTGAGTTTTTAGAAAAAATTTAGATGTGGTTGTTTGAGAGATTAGGGGTGTCAACCAATCTCATTTGAATTAAGTGGGAGTGGATAATTCCTTCAACAAAAAGTGGGATGTTTTAGAATCCCTTTGGAGGAAACCTACTTCAACCTACACAATTTGAGATGAAACCATGTGAGTGAGTAGTGAATTTGTGTGTGAAAAAGTGATAAAATGTGCCAAATTTTTAATAAGTTAGGTGTCACCTTGCATCATGTGGACTTCATGTGGTCCTTTACAAGTCTTGATTACCTATTTTACTAGATTCCATTGGTACAACCTGGCGGAACTTTAAAGTCCCTAAAGAACTATCATGTGGACATATGTGTCCTTACTAATCCTTTAAACTCCCTAATGTGATTTAATCTAATAAATCATCAAAAACTATCCTACATTGAAAGCATGTGGGCATGTATTGGCCCGTTACAATAATCTTTAAACTCCCCTAGTGATGTAAACTAAGAAAGCAACTTCAAAACTATCCTATCTTTTCAACATGTGGGCATGTATGGGCCCTTACAAATTTACTATGTTTAAAAATATACTAAGAGGAGGCCCTAGGGGGGCTTTGTCCCCTCCTAAAGATTTTGTTTTTTAAGGGAGATGAAATCTTCCCTCGATCATTTTTCTGGTTCTCAAGATCGCTCTATGGTGCGAGAGAAGAGCATACTCAATGATAGAATTTTGATTTATGGTCCCAATGCAAGTGTTTATATATGTGACAGCAAATGATCTTAACTTAACTTTTACAATCAAAACAAGCCATCCATGTGGCAAAATGAAATCAAAAGAGGAGAAATATGGTTCTTTTTAACCCCCTAAGTGCCTGTGTTTTGACTAACCCTTCATGTGGAGAGGGAATATAAGTGTGCTTCATTTACAAATTACATAGAATCAATATTTAGAAGGCTAGGGGCCTTCCAAACATCACAAAAAACTATTACAATGTTGGATTTTCTAGACAGATGCGCGAGCCCTAGTTTAGACAGAGGCACATGTGGCACCAATGCACAAAGAAACAAGGACATGTTGGCACACCGTGCATAGAATGTGCTGGAAAAGACAGTGTTGTTGGAGCACGTGCTTGGAAGACATGACTGTGGGCTAGAAAACCTGCACATGTTCTGATATGCGTCCGGGAAGAGAACTTTAAATGAAATTCTCTTATTCTAGCTCCAAATTCATCTTTTTGCAGGTAGGACTGTGCCGATTATGATCCCTGGAAGGTAAACAGATAAAAAAGAAGTGCTCAAACAACCCAAATAGGGAGTAAATTGAAACCTTTCCCCAGTATAGTTGCCAATCTGTTGTATACTTTTCGCCACTTGAATGAGCAAAAGAGGGACACTTGCAAGTCCAGTTGGGTCAGTTGAACATGACATAAGTTAGTGTATGAATCAAATGAATCAATCACATGAAATAAACAAACAACTAAGCTAATAACAACTAAAGAAACTATTATAACCCTAAATTGCACCACACATGCTTACCTAGCATCAGGATAATTCATATCCCTTCTTTGCCAAAAATCTGTTGAACAACTCTTTGAAAATCCTTTGTGTCAAGGCCCACACACCCTAACCCATTACTGCACATGTGTGCATGCTGGCTGACTCACAACAACCCACGTGTACCTAACAAAGCATAAAAAAAGGAAAGTTGCCGACGGAACAAAAAGCTATGGGTCAGTTAACTGAAACTCCCGGCCATGCATGGCCGAGGGTTTGTCCAAAACCCTAGCTCCTTCTAGCCTATAAAAGAAGGGGTAGGGGTACCATTTGGAATAGGAAAAAATATAGTGAAGAAACTCTGCCCATTTATGTAATCCATTGTCCCAACCCTTTAGCCTTTCCTCATGCCAAAGGAGATTTAACGCAAAGCAGTTGAAGGACAGAAGAAGAGGAGCCCAGGATCAGGTTCAAGGAGTGGTGGCCAGTCTCAACTTTTGTAAGTTGATTCACTTTCAGTAATAAAAAGAATACTTTTCCCATCCCAATGCATGAATTGTCTATGATTTGATTAATTTATACTTTATTTCTAACCCTTGAGTATAGAAGTAGCATGCATGCATAGTTGTTGTTTGTCTTGAGTGCAGGTCATTTGTGGAAGGAGAAACGCAAGAAAGTAATCGAAGAGCAACGAAAGATCTACATCAAACACCGATAATAAGGTTGGTGTTCCTTTTCCATGCATTTACTGTGAAAAAGGGGTTTAAATCTTGGGTTGTAGGTAAAAAAGTAGTTTCTATTCTGTCAAAATCTGCATGCAAGTCTGACCCTAGTTTGCTAGTCCATAAGGTGTTTTTCCCAACAATAGAATTGGCAACCATACTAGGGAGAATACTCTTTAGGGTTCCTGGATTTATTTGAGTTTTTGGGTAGTTTAAAGATTAGGTTTTCTATTTTTCTTTGCCTGTCTTTTTCTATAGGGTCTGAGCTAGCAGGGAGTCTAGTTTTCCATACTAGCTTTCCCTGACTTTTGCTTGACTACAGTTTTTGAGACACACAGAGGTAGACGTGGCCTGCATAAGGCCTGCATGCGTGTACCCATGCCCTATCCTCTGACAGCCCATGTGTGAACACTAGCTGTAGAAATAACAGTAGCATGTAGGAGTTCAGAGAACCTTAGAGGCAGTCCTCCTCTTCCCTGTCAGAATTACACATTCTTAGGGGGTTTTTTGGAATCTTGTCTAAGTCTTGTTGGTTCACAGTTCTATCTCAGATTGCCTTTTTTCACCTTGTTATTCCTTGCATTATTTCTCTTTTCTATTAGAAGGAGCATCCAAGACTTCAAGGGACCCTGGTTATCAATACCAGAGGCCTCTTCCTGGTCTGGACTACCTGTTTTCATATTTTTCCTTAGAATTTAGATATACACATGGCCTGTACAAGGTCAGCCCGCGTGTACACGCTTTCTGTCTCTATTCAGCATGCGTTTGCACACGTGCTGTTTTAGTGACAATCGCATGCTAGGACAGGCTACTTTTTGTTCAGGGTGGGGCAGTCATCCCCTCCTTTGATAAGAATTATTCCTCTCAGGTGTTTGAGTCTAGGTTTGAACAATCAGTAGGTTAGGTCATCTTACCCTTAGCCTGCTTTTTCTTAGTTAATAGTTGACAGAATATATATATATATATATATATATATATATAGATATATATATATATATAGATATATATATATATATATAGATATGGTTTTTAGACAAGCGTGAGAGTCTTTGTTTTTTTATTGCCTTTGTGTGATTCTTTACTCTGATTCTTTGTGATGTGCGCTTTAAGCTAGAATTTGTTTTTCTTGGTTTTTTTCTTGTCGATATTTTCCCTTTTTTTCTTTACTAGCACTTAAATAAATAAAAAATCTCTTTTCATTTTCTTCTTTGGTTGAAAGGTGTGTTTCTGCATCATTAGCTAGGGAAAAGTCTTTTGTTTCGTAAGTTTTTGCAGTTAACTTAGACCATAAGTAGCTCATAGTCGAGCGAAATTCCTTTAAGTTTGTTGTATAAAATCTTAGAAAAATTAAAAATATATATATATATTTTTTTTGTGAAAAGTTGTTGAAATTTTGTATTTAGTAAAAGTCTTTTGTTTCCATCTTTTTTCATTCATTTTTTCTTTCATCTTTACACATCATCAATTTCACACTCATACCCCTTGAAGTAAGATAAATCCATACAAGCATCACTAATTTTAACATCTACTAGACTTTTATGTTTGTAGGGTTCACAAACTAGTTCAGGACTAGGGCCTTCAATTAGGTTGGAGAGGAAGCTCTTCAAGGCCATTCAAAACCAGACATTAGAGTCTAATATAGGGATTGTCTAAGTCCAGTTTCCTGGAATTTATCCAGGACCCTCCTATAACACAAGGGATAAACACGAGGTCGCGTGCGGAAAGGTAGCGGAGATAACCCCTCCAAAGCTGGACCAATCGTAGTGGAGAACACATATCGAGGGCTTGTTTTGGGATTCTGTCGTTTGCATTTTCCAAGGGGCTTTGTCGGTCTCGAATCCATTTGAGGTCCTCAATTGTCTTCCAGAACATTTTCTCTCGATACCCTTGACAGGTTTTGGGCTTGATACCCTGCTCATTGTGGTCTACCCGACTTTCGACTGTACCTGCCTAGTGACTGTTTGCATGCTGGCAACCTAGTTGCCAATCTTTTTAGGGACATACACAGGTGACTGCGGGGGTATACCATGGTACCTAGGATAGACATTGGACCACGCTTTGTAGATTATACCTGGAGGGTGCTTTCGTGTTCAATTTTCACTTGCACTGGTAAGTTGCTCTAGTGTTGGTTGTTGTAACTGTTCTTCCAAACAGTTTAGTGATTGTTTGTCTTATCTCTTAGGGGATTTTCTTTTAGTGTGTGTTACTTTTGATCATTTAGAATACCTTAGCATGTATTGGATCTTCTCACACAGTGGAGGATCCCGATCTTCGTTAGACACGAAGGATTCTTGGTCTACCGCCGGTTAACCTGGAGCCACCCCCGCCACCATTAAGGTGGAAGCTAGACCAACAAGGGTGTTTTGAAGTGACCGAGTTACAAACCTTTGTGCCCAAAAAAGTCCTAGAGGAATCAACTGCCAGTCTTGGCTCGATTGAAACCCCAACCACTGATATCTTGGCACCGTTTATTGTACCAATCCAATTTCACGAACGCCAAATAGTGCCTCACATAGCTATGGAAACAAGTGTTGTTACTTCTTCTGGGAATTCTTTCATTCCCACCACAGTTGCTACCACAGGAGAGTCATCTCCTAACTTACCATCGTCGGTCCAAGCCACCATGGTCTCGGCTGCAACTACGTCGCACAATGGACCAAACCCGTCTATAACGGCGGCCACAACCCCCTTCACACCTAGTGCGACAGGCCCTCCGTTTTCATACGGTATGCCTAGTTCAGGTACAAGTCTTGCACTAACCTACTCCACTTTACAGACTTTGGGTCTGGGGGTAGGGAGCTCTAATTCTCCTCTGCAAGGTCAACTTGGGGGCACTCTTGTCCCTTTTAACGCTTTTCCTTACGTAGGAGGTCATATTCCTCCTTCGTCCCCTTCGCTTGGTGGTCCGCATCAGCAGTCCATCGGGCAATCTACACACACTAGTTTATTTGGAGCAAGGATTCAAGGAACACCTGCGCAAAGTATGTTGGTAGGTTCGACACCGTTTTCTTGGAATGGGACATTTGGTAACAATACATTCTCATCTGTCGCTTTTTCGAATGGGGGCAACCCCATTTTTGGACAATCTACTCCTGTGTAGGGTACTATTCCTGCATAGGGGGCACATATAGAAGGACCTTGGAACTCAAGACAAGGATCCGTTCCCTCCTCTGGAATGTCATTCTCGGTTAATTATTTCCACAGTCAATGGAACCCTGGACAGACTACTATGCCTCTCCCATCAGGACCGGCATGGGGTAATCCTTCCCAAAGTCCTTCGAATATGATGCATGCCCAACACTCTATGTCCTTCTTGGGAAATCAGCTGATGATGTCTCCACAGACGCAAAATCCTTACGCTGGTCAGGGCCATGGTTTCTACCAGAATCCGAGCTAACAGCCAAACTTTTCCTGGCAACCTGGTGTCAGTCAAACTCCAGGACCCTTTTTCCAAGGTTATTAGCAGCAACCCAAACTACCATTCCTGGCGACATTACACTTGCCAGATTTGAAAAGGTTGTTAAATGATCCTATTTGTCACAATCCACGTTGGCCTCCTATGCCGACGAAGTTGCCTTCAGACATTCCAAAGTTCGAGGCCAAGCCTAATGAAGATCCAGGTGATCATGTGACTACCTTTCATCTTTGGTGTTCATCTAACTCATTGAAAGATGACTTCGTACATTTGCGATTGTTTCAATGTACTCTTATCAGGAGTGTCGCGAAATGGTACATCAAGCTCGATCGCTCAAGATACTCTTCTTTTGGCGAACTGGCGATGGCCTTCCTTAACCATTTCCAGTTACCTATGAGATACAACGCTGGCACAAAGTTGCTCGCCAATTTCGAACAGATGACAACGGACCATATCTATGATCATATCCGAAAATGGAGATGCCAGAAGAGTCTAATCAAAGTACCAGTCCCACTAGCATTCCTGCTTGAGTGGTTCCTTAAGTCTTTGGTCCCACAGTTATCCAAAGATGTCGTGACTTTCGGAGTTTTCTCCGAAGAAGATGCCATCATGAGGGCTCAATAGTTTGAGCTCATCTATTCTCGGTTTGGTTTATTATACAACATCTTGCCAGATGCACCACATTCGATACTAGATAAAACTAGACAGAGAGTTGTACCACATGCCAATGGTATTGTTGGTTCAGCACAAACCAATCCCGCTGAGCAATTGACAAAACAGTTGCAACAATTACCCATACAACACACAGCGGCCAACCAAACTACTACTTTGGCTACTCCTCCTACCCAAACGTCGGAAGTACACACTGTGTAGTCGACTAACCCAAAGGCCACCCAACAGCCTGAAGGGAAGAAAAAACAATAAAAGAAGGGTAAGGGGGATAAAAAACCCACTGATAATGCTGACGGGGAAAACACAGAAAAATAGAAGGTGAGGTGTCCATGCAACTTGTGTGCGAAAGACCACCCTACCCATCTTTGTCCTCGGCTTACAGAGGCCCAAAAGTTTGTCACACAACAACAACAAGCAGTGTTGAATAATCCCTTTCAACGTGGGCAAAATCTAACTCAAGCCTCTACAAGCACAGAAGGGGGCAACCAAGAAACCTACCCTCCTCCAAACAATCCCTCATCCGCGAACGTATATATGGTTAGGGGTGATGATTTCATAACAACTAGATGGCACAACTATAGTAAACCAAGCGCTTCTGAGAAGGGTAAAGAAGCTAATCTCCCATATATTCCTCTACAGATTGAGAATACATTGGGAGAAACAATGACATGCATTCCAAAGGGTGCATTTAAAAAAGCTTCTCACAACCCAAATGCAAGGGCCACCCAAAATTACTCTGTGGTGGAGGATTTATCGCAAACCCCTTGTGCAATGTTTGCTTTGGAGGTCCTCCAAAGCTGCCCTGCTCAGAGGAAAGCCTTGTTAACTGCTTTGGGATCTACTGAGACTTGTAATCTAGGCACCATCATGTTAGATACAACCAACTTAAAACCTCGTCTACCTTACCACGTAGCATTTCAGATAGTAGTGGCTCATCCCACAAAAATGTTTACAAGGAATATTTTCCGCACGGTAGTGGATGAGGGCACCTCGACATGCGTTATGTCGTTAGCATGTTGGAAGCCCATCGGCCAACCCGTTTTGTCTCCATCGCCTACTCTCCTCACTGCTTTTGACGGTCATTCATTCTGACCACATGGTATCATTCCTTCTTTCCCAGTGCAATTAGGAGGGAAGATCGTGTGCGTCGAGGTAGAAGTAGTCGATGCTCCCCTCGACTATAATCTTTTGTTAGGAAGGAGTTGGACTTATGCTATGCAAGTTGTGGTTGCTACAGTTTTTTGAGTCTTGTTGTCTCTACACGAGGGTCGGATAGTGACCATCGATCAACTGTCTTTCTCCAGAACTGACCTAGCTTTGGGGGCATCCATGGTCCCGATGATTGATAATCCTCAACTAGGTGTCATTAAAGTAGGAGTTGGTTTGTGCCCATCCTTGATGGGTACCTTCGATTAGCCACCTCCTCATGACGATATCAAATTTATATCTAATCACCATAAGTTTGATATTTTTCAAGTTTCATCGTTCCGCACGACTTACTTTGAGGATCCTTGGATTCTTCCTTCCCCATCAGCCACGATGGATGAGACAGGGAACCCAGGCATGTCCATGCCCTTGTCTGCCACTGAGGTAGCATACTCTTTAGTCCAACAAGCTTCAGCTAACCCGGATCTGACTCCTGTATAAGAGTTAGATCCACTTCTAGAGCCTATTTGGGCTCAGGGTTCTCTCGCTAACATCGATTCGTTAGACTTAGTCTTGCCTTCTGATGAAGCAATAATCGAAGCAATGACTAGTCCAGACAAACCTTGGGACGATCTTCATCACAGATCACATTTCCTCCCAAAGTTAAGCTGAATCAAAGTAGGAGAATTCACCGTGACTATGACTGGAGATAGGTCTTGTCATACTAATCCCTTAGCTACACACAAGATCTATGCTAAGGGTAATATGGAAACCATTGCTGAAAAGATACCTATCAATATCTCCAGAACCCCTGGCGTCATAGACAATGTTTTCGTTAGATCATACAGCTCCCCCGAGGAGATGCCAGGCATCGACCCACAAAAAGTCTATCATGAGCTAACTTTGTTGTTTTTCAAGATCGCTTTGAGATTTGAAAGCAACATCCGGCGAGACTGCATTTATGCTTTTCGATATCATCCGGATTAACTGAGAAAAGTAACCATTGTGGAGTCTTCTTTAAGTCCTTTTTAGACTCCTTAAAAATGAAAAGATGGCCAAGTGACCTTGTTTCTTCACACTCGTTAAATTGGTCCAGAAGAACGTTCCTTAAACGAGTCTCCTTTTAATCCCTTTTCAGACCCTCTAAACATGAAAAGATTGCCGAGTGACCTTGTGGCCTTTCACGCTTGTTAAACTGAAATTTGAAGTCATGTCTGTCTGACGATAGTTTACCCCTTTTTCGGTCCGGACGATCAACTGTATGAACAAAGGTATACTCTATCGAATTCCCATTCTTTAGAAGAGTACTAAATTTATTCCTTTTTCGGGCCTAAGGGACTAAATTTATGAAAAAGAAACCCACACGAAGTCCATAGTTAAGCTCTTTTCAGACTCCCTAAAATTGAAAAGATCGCCGAGTGACTTTATTCTTTCACACTCGTTAAATTGGTCCAGAAGAATATTCCTAATGGAGTCCATCGTTAAGCTTTTTTCAGACTCCTTAAAAGTGAAAAATGGCCGAGTGATCTTGTCCTTGTCACACTCGTTAAAATGGTTTTGAATTGACGTCTAATCGGTGCTAGTTTACCCCTGTTTCGAACCGACTAGACTATTATCGAAAAAGGTACCCCAATGGAGTCTCATTTTATACTTTTTGAGACTCTCTAAATATGAAAAACCACCGATCTTACCTTCTCTAGGCTCGTTAAACTTACATCGATGGACATTACCATTGTGTGTTATATCAACCACATTTGCATACCTTATCCACCAACCTTGTGACAGTTTTCTTCTGCATCTTAACACCTTTGGCCACCGGAGGATTTTCCCCGAGTATCATCTTTCCAGAACATCAGTCTTGTCCTTGTGCCTTGAGCTTGTATGTTTGTAGTACTTGTTCCTCCATTGTAACATAATATTCCTTTATTCTTTTTCCAAAATTATCAAAAAGAACAAAAAAATCAAATATACCCCAAAAAGAGGATGGGAAAAGTATTTTTCTTTATTGGCAGCAAAATGAGTTTCCCTTGGATAAAGCACATTTGTCCATTTGATCATCAGACTATGGGATGTAGTACGACCTTAGGAAGCTTTTCTCGCTATATAGAGTTGTGTCCTCCACCGTTTGGTTATTCTTCCAAACACATGGAGATTTTGCGTTGCCTCCTGCTTCATAGACTTATGATTAACATATATGCTACCTGAGTCTCATCACTTGTCGTGCTATTGTCCAAGGGAAGTTTGTCACTAAGCCTGAGTTGGCCCCTCTGCAATATGTCTCTTGTCCGCATACCCGGCCATCCTAAACGTCAAATCAAGTCCTTGTTCGAAATCACTAAAGCCTTCAGTCCAATCATCAAGATTATCAAGTCCATAACCAACGAGTCGTCAAAGACCTCTGGGTAGTGCAGTCGTACACTCATATTACACTCCTACCCAAGTTTTAGAAGATTTTGAAGTTGTTTCTCGAGCTTTAAAGTCCATCCATCAGGTCGAATCAACTTCTGGAAGATGGATACTCTATATGTATATCTTTCTGATTTCAAGATGTAGTTCTGCTGTGTATTATTCGCGGCTACTCTTTATAGTTAGTTGACATGGATCTACAGTGTATTTGATTGGTAGCCATGGTTCCATTTTATCCCAAGCATGGGTATGCCCGCCTCGGTGAGACATTTGTTATATTGCAGACGTCACCTCCTGGTTCTTGATCCTTGGGCTCAATCGTTCGGCACATCAGTAAAGATTGGTAATGTATTTTGGCCATCAGATGCTCTTCTGACCTCACACATTAGGGGGCATCTGTTATAACCCTAAATTGCACCACACATGCTTACCTGGAATCGGGCCAATTCATATCCCTTCTTTGCCAAAACTCTGTTGAACAACTCTTTGAAAATCCTCTTGTGTCAAGGCCCACGTGCCCTAACCCATTACTGCATGCATGTGCATGCTGGCTGACTCACAACAGCCCCCGTGTACCTAACAAAGCATGAAAAAAGGAAAGTTGTCGATGGAACAAAAAGCTATGGGTCAGTTAACTGAAACTCTCGGCCATGCATGGCCGAGGGTTCGTCCAAAACCCTAGCTCCTTCTAGCCTATAAAAGAAGCAGTAGGGGTACCATTTGGAAGAGGAAAAAATATAGCGAAGAAACTTTGCCCATTTACGTAATCCATTGTCCCAACCCTTTAGCCTTTCCTCATGCCAAAGGAGATTTAACACAAAGAAGTTGAAGGACAGAAGAAGAGGAGCCCATGATCAAGTTCAAGGAGTGGTGGTCAGTCTCAACTTTTGTAAGTTGATTCACTTTCAGTAATAAAAAGAATACTTTTCCCATCCCAATGCATGAATTGTCTATGATTTGATTAATTTATGCTTGATTTCTAACCCTTGAGTATAGAAGTAGCATGCATGCATAGTTGTTGTTTGTCTTGAGTGCAGGTCATCTGTGGAAGGAGCAACGCAAGCAAGTAATCGAAGATCAACGAAGGATCTACATCGAATGCCAGTAATAAAGTTGGTGGACCTTTTCCATGCATTTACTGTGAAAAAGGGGTTTAAATCTTGGGTTGTAGGTAAAAATGTAGTTTCTATTCGGTCAAAATATGCATGCAAGTCTGACCCTAGTTTGCTAGTCCGTAGGGTGTTTTTCCCAACAACAGAAAAAAAACTACAATTCATAAGGAAATTAGAACCAAAATTAATCAAATAATTGACCAATATTCATGCCACCAATGGATAGATTGTATTAGTGGGAAAACACCAAGGAAAAAGGGGGACTTGTAGATCCCCTCTTCCTCCAAGGGAGGGCTCTTGAGTCCCCTATGTGAGAGATCTTCTTACAAATGACAAACTAGAAAGGAAATGGTGAAGAAATCCAAGATTATTGCCTCAAGAGGTGAGGTGAATTGCTTAATGAGATGATGCTAGTATGCTCCAAGAAGGAAAGAGGTTCCTTGTAGGAGAATAGAGGAAGCATGACAATACAATGAAATTCTTGAATTCATAGTGCACTCATGGCCTCTTTTTAAAAAAAATCTTTGAGACATTATCCAACCGGTCTTTAGTGTGAACAAGGAGCCCTCTAGGGCACCCTTAGGTCTTTAACCAACCCCCCACTTGGATTCAACTTGAATTTGAAGGTCAAATCAACTTGGGAGTTGAACCAGAAGTGGGTGAGGGGACGGAAAGAACCATAAATACATTGTTCTCAGGTGTGCGTGGATTTTTGTGTACACAGTTGTGCATCGAGCGCATGTGCACTTTTTTGGCCTGTGCATGTGCATGCGCTTCCTATATTGTTTTTTCACATGTCAATTTTATAACTAGTTGTATAGTTTGTGCCCTTTGGAAATGCATTTTTGGGGCTATGAATGAAATAATAGGTGTTTGGAGATGTTGGATTCTTGTAACCATGTGCGGATGAAATTTTAGTGATAACACCAAGGCAGAAAGGCTAGAGGTAGTATAATCTAACTAAGGGAATGGGATATCTGAAAACTAATCTATTTAAGCAAAGACTATTAATGATCAAACCCTATCAAAGAACATAAACTATTTACCCTAAGTAAATTTTGAACAATGGATCGATGGATTGTTCTAAGAAAGCAAATGGAAATCCTACTTAAAGCAAGTTAACTTAATCATTACAATGAGAAAAAGCAAATTGTCTATTTAATATATTTAATGAGCAATAACAACAACAAACTAATCTAATTAACCTATCCAAATTCAATGAGCAACAACAAGTAAGCAAATAAACTAGAAAGCAAGTACCCTATTCAAACAAGTAAGTAAGCAAGCAAATACCCTATTAACACAAGTAAGCAAGCAAACAACTACCCTATTAAATTTATGCATCAAGTAAACTCAAATAAAAACTACTTAACATTAAACTAATCAAATTAATAAGCAAGTGAAATCTATTCTTAAGATAAACTTCATAATTA
Organism: Picea glauca; assembly: GCA_000966675.3. Taxonomy (NCBI): domain Eukaryota; kingdom Viridiplantae; phylum Streptophyta; class Pinopsida; order Pinales; family Pinaceae; genus Picea; species Picea glauca. The sequence goes on along the minus strand of JZKD02S2102874.1, from coordinate 15,874 downwards.
CTTCTAATCTATAAAAGGAAATCTCAACCTATTGAATTGAAAGCATCATGACAATAAAAGTTAATCATCAACTACTCTTTAATCTACAATAACAAAAAAACTATTATCTAATCTACAAAAGAAAGAAAACTTCAAATATAGTGTTGATGGGTTATGTCTCCGGTGTCTTATGATATCACAATGGCATTTAACAACTAATGATAACTCAAGAGGGATAAACTCAATATTAACTTCTATAGCAAAGTGAAAGGTATGAATTAGGCAATATAATGAGAACTTGGTCATTATAGAAGAAACATCAACTACCCTGAAAATGCATTTGATTCTTCAATTCATGCGTTAATCATCAGCAACAAAGGAAGCACTATTCTATTTAATTCAATTGCATTCTTATACTAATGTAAGAAAATTCATACTACTAGAGATTTATAACTAATAACTAAACTCAAAAGCAAACTTCAAATTGAAATTCCAATCTAGATCTAGAATGGAAATTGCATAAAGTAAACTAAAATAATCCTATTTTTAATAATTTAAATTGCAAATTGAAATACTCATAACAACATAACTCAAAATCCTATTTCTATTTCAGCATATTACAAACAAACTAATTGAGCAAATCTAGATAAGCAACTGAGAATTAAAACTGCCATGGAGTATCAGATGCAGTACCAGATGGAAAAATGCCATGCGATTTTTACCTGTGATACACAGATCGCGAATTAGCTTCTTGGAATCATTAAATCATGGTGAATTAAACTTAAAACCATCATAAAACATCAATCATATGTACCTAGTATAAGCTATGGCGATTTGATACAAAAATCCTTCAAAACTTCTTCAAAATAGGAAAATACACATATAATATTGGCCAAAAAGGATCTAATCATCATCATTAAATTAACCAAATCGCGAGCCCAACAATTGTCTTTCCATGTATGCTCATTTCCATACACTTCAACACCCATTCATTGCCTCCATTGTGGCTCAAATTTTCATGGATCATATCTTCAAGCTTCATGGTATGCTTCATTCTATTTTTTCTGATAGAGATCCCACTTTCACCGGCAATTTTTGGCAAGAAATATCCAGGCTGCATGGCACACAATTTCATGTCAACACCGCCTATCATCCCCAGACTGATAGTCAAACTAAAGTTGTCAACAAGTGTTTGGAAATATATTTGAGGTGTTTTTCATCTGAACGAAAAAATCAGTGGACTCAATGGTGACCCCTAGTTGAATGGTGGTACAACACTTCTTAAACCATACAACTACTTGCATGACACATTTTGAAGTAGTATATGGACAAAATCCACCTTCATTTCTATCATACATTCCCGACATCTCAAAGACCCAAGAATTTTACCAAACTCTTATAGTTCGAGAGGTTATTCTTTGTACCCTCAAAGAGAATTTGGTCATGTATCATAATCACATGAAGCAACAAGAAGATAAAGGTCGCTTAGAATGTCAATTTGCTAAAGGGGATCGGGTGTTTCTTTGACTACAACCTTATAAGAAGACTTCACTCAAGGTTGACCATTGTCATAAACTGGCACCCAAATTTTATGGTCCTTATACAATTCTCAAACGTGTGGGATAGGTGGCCTATTAGTTATATTTTCCCATTCATTCTAAGCTCCATCCTGTTTTTTATGTCTCCTGCTTAAAGAAGGTGATTGGAACTAAGTGCCAAACTCAAACCAGTCTTCCTGAGTTGGATGAAGAGGCCTCCATCTAGTTGTAACAAAAATCAGTCTTGGACCACTATGAGTGTCGTCTCCATCATTGCACCATCAAGGAAGTATTAGTCCAATGGAAAGATACAACTCCAGTGGATGCCACCTGGGAGTCAGCTACCATTCTGCAACAATTTCCTCATCTCAAGCCTTGAGGACAAGGTTGTTTTTTAAGGGGGAGGGCATGTTAGGGACATAACCTACCTTACCCCTCACATAGGTAGAATAATATATTTTCCATGTAATAAAGGCCAATATTAATAAATCCTAGTAATAAGGAAGAATAAGTCAAATATAAGAAGAGCTAATAGAAGCTTCCGCTTATAGAAGATCTTCCTCTAGATTGTTCTTTTGATAGATAGATTTAGTATACATATGAGTCAAGGGCATGATAAGTTTTTTCTTCAGAATTATTGTAATAGAGCTCTGCTCTGCTAGAGGTTTCCCCCTCTAAGAGGCAAGTGAACATTGTTTCCTATCAATAAAGGTATTATTTTGGTGTCGTGGTTTCAACTATCGTGTTGTTTCGTTGTTATTCTCCACAATATTTCTATTTTCAGCTATTATAATAGATCTGGTACCTTACAAGTGTTCCAAAAGATAATAATTTATTTTGTGTAAGAGGGTGGGTGTGAGGAGTCACATCCCATAGTTATTGGGGAGGATGGGGTTGAAGTAAAATCATCATTAGGCAGAGTGAGAAGTCAATTGACTTGGGGAAAAGGAAATTTGTATGGCCAAAGAAGATAGGTTTTACATGTAGATTTTGGGCAGGAAGAGAAGAGATGAGTGTTGTGAAGAGAACCAACCATGATATGTTTGAGGGAATCCATTGTTTGGCTGTGTATTATGTTGGAAATGAGACCTGTGTGCTTGTAAAACATGTTGTAAGCATGTACTGTGCTTTCCTATTGAGAAAATGGTTCAAGAGCCTTGTGAAGGCTATTGTGAGCACTCCTAAAGTAGTTGAGAGTTCTTGAAGTCCTCATCTAAGAGATTCCTGGAAAACCAAGTGCATTAGAAGCCCTGATAAATGAATGGTAAAGAATGAGGGTTTGTGAGCAGTGAAGGGGGTAAGTTCCTTGGGTTGTGCAAGCTGTGGGGAAGAGAGAACTGGTGGATTGGAACTCTTGCACGAGTAAAACCTAGGTTTTGGGTTGTTGAGTGTTGAGAGTGGAGAGCTAGAGGGCGATCTATCCTTGTGGACTCATAGCCTTAGCTCAGGCATGGCCTGTTGTTAAGGGAAAATGAACAGAAATTCCTATGGCTAGGAGGTTCATCCTTCGTACACATCCAGTTGGTTAATTATTAACAGATAAGTGTTCTATTGTTCTTAATATGATTATTCTCTTGTGTAAATGTTTATATGAATGATGTTGGTTTGTTGGTTTAATTGAACAATTGCATTCATTTTTTAATATTCATGTTGTTAGATGCATGTTTTTTTATGGGCCTACTGCCCCTTGGTTCTCTTTTATATGTATGGGGGAATTTTCAAGTTTTTCTCTTTAGCAGGCTAAGTCATTCTTTGCAATGATGGGACTCAGCTTAGAAGGATGGGTACATTATAGAGGATGCATGGAGTAAAATTAAACTAGATGTAAGCCACATTCATGTGTTTGGTATTGAAGCATGGGCTCACATTCCTAATAAGAAAAGGAAAGTATTACAACCTAAAAGTGATAAGTGCATTTTTTTTTATGGATATTCTATATATTTAAAAGGTTATAGACTTCTTTAACCTCATTCCAATGAAATTATTATTATGAGAGATGTTAAGTTTGATTAAGTTATTTTTTCCTTTGATTTTAATTTAGTATTTGTGCCATCTTTGGCTTATGACCCATCTTCAACGTTTCTGCCATCTTCTATTCCCAACTTTTTTGTTTGTGATCCTATTTTTCTTTCTTCTTTAGATGATGACAATGAGGATGAAAATCCACCTCCCCCTTCTCACCTTCCTTTATTTGGGTCTATTGAACATGAACCTAAACCAACATGACCACTTCCTAGATGGGTTCATAAAAAATGAGAAGCAGTCGGTGATCTTGTGAGTGATCCTACATATCAACATTGCACACGTTCATAGTTCTAGCATGCCTCCTTTCTTTTGGCTCAAGTTTAAGAGACTCGTGATATAGGAACACTTGCAGATGCTTCTTTCCATCCAATTTGGGACACAACCATGAAGTAATAATATTGTTCCTTAATGGCGAATGACACTCATAATCTTGCACCTCTTCCAAAAGAAATAAAACTTGTCAGATGCAAATGAGTGTATAGAACTAAGTATGCATCAAATGGAAGTATTGAAAGACATAAGTCCCCATTAGTTTCCAATGGATTTTCTCAAGTTGAAGGTATTGACTATAATAAAACATTTTCCCCCAGAGCCAAAATGAATTCCATCCACCTTGTTCTAGCCCTTATTGCTTCACATAAATGGGATATCCATCAGATGGATGTTAAATCTTCCTTCTTGCATGGATATTTGCAAGAAGAAATTTATATGGAACAACCTCCAGACTATGTTCAAATGACTCCAAACTTGCGTGTCACATTAAGAAATCTCTCTATGGTCTTAAGCAAGCTCATTAGAGTTTGTATGCTAAAATGGTTAGCTTTTTCCTTGACGCCGACTTTTGCAAATGTCATTTTGACCCGAATGTATATACCAAGAAAGTAGGTAACCATCTCATAATACTTGCTCTTTATGTTGATGGGATACACACTAATCTACAAATGCACTTCATCAAAAAGCTTATTTAGGATCACATTCTTGAAGTGCTCTTTTTCCCTATTAATCATGAAATTGTAGACATTTTCACAAAGTCTCTTACAAAAGAAAAGTTTTCCAAACTTCGATCTCTATTAGGAGTTTAGAATGTTTTCATTAAAGGAGGATAGACTCTAATGCCTCATTCCTTCTTCTATTGTGTCACCTTTGCAAATTTTTCAATCCTGTCCCAGGTTGTTCTTAAAGGGGGGTGTTAAGATATTTAGACACTTAGAAGTTAGTTAAGTTCAAGTTGGTCTAATTTGTCTTTAGGTAAAGTATGTTTCAGTGTGTTTCTTTATTAAACATTATTATGCATTTGTAGTTATCTAAGAGTACGATATGTTCTAGACATAACTATATGTTCTAGACATCCTGGAAACTCATAGCTATATTGAGATGTGGCTTAACACAATATTGATCCATGATCTAATTTAAAGAGCATATAAGATCATTTGCATGGATTATGAAAAACTCATATGTAAAATATTTTCCTTTTGAATTAATATATTTCCTCTTTGAAAGTTTTAACCACTTAATATACACTTGTATTGATCTTTGATATTTGCTTAAAATGTTTCACCTATATGGAAATACACTATTATCAAACTAAATAAAAAAATATTATTCTTTCTAAAATAAAAATGAAATAAAATAACAAGAATAAAAAATTATTATTACTAGTATTATTATTGAGATATATAAGATATGGTAACAACAACTTGGTTAATGTAGGTGAGCCGAACATTAAGAAGCCTCGAGAGATTAATCTTATTTGATAACTTAGCACATAATTTTATAATAAATAATTCGATTTTCCATTAAAAAAAATTATAATTAAGTGAATTTATAAATTTAAAGATAAATGTATTAGTGTGATTAAGTGAACTTGGCATATCTCTTCAAGAAGAACCACCAGGGTCTCTTAATATGAAAACGTATTTCATTGTATGAAACGAAATGTTCAAACGGTAAAAACTGAGGGTCTTTAAATTTTGAATATGCACTAATTGAAAGTCAATAGTCAATCAAATATTAACGTCGACCTGATACAAGGAATTTCTACACTTACTCCATACTATTAAATTTTTCAATACTGGTTGAATTTTCATGTGGTCATTCAATCATTCATATTCAGTATATGACAAACAATGAATCATTCATATTCATTCATATTCAGTATATGACAAACAATGAAGTTTGTGCTTGTTGAATTTTTAATATGGAATAATTCAGTATAAGACAAACACATTTCTAATCACTTCATTGTTGTTGAGTTTTTAATATGGAATAATACAGAAAGTTTCAATAATATGGAATAATTAAGTAAATGAAAAATAATGATGTATGTAGTGAATTCACTGTTCATGTTTTCTGTAATAGTTTTTATTTTTAATAATTTTTAATAACAGTTAAATTTTCAATATAGAATAATTGAATATATAACAAACAATAAAATAATTGAATATATACAAACAATGAAGTCTACAGTGGATCAACTATTCATGTTCGTTGAATTTTTAATATGGAATAATTCAGTATTCACCAAACAAATTTCCAACAAATTTTCAATAACGGGTTGAGTTCAGATATTTTCAATAAGGGTTGAATTTTCAGTACAGAATAATTATACATAACAAAGAATGTAGTCTATCGTGAATCAACTCTTCACGTGCTCTGTGTGCGTACTCTGTGTACGTAGTAAGGAATGGATATAACTTTTCTTCGATTATTCATTTCGGTTTATATGATAAAATTCTAATTTTTTTTACTGTGTCCGTAGTAAGGAATGGCTATAACTTTTTTTCTATTGTCCATTCTTGCTTATATGATAAAATAATGAGTAGGTTAATTCGGGAGCAAATGGGCTTGAATCTGGTCAGATTTTTAGGGATAGGAGTTTCGCATGGATCAAAGTTCCATGCATTTTGCATGGATCAAAGCTCCATGCATTTCAGGACATTACTTGAGGGGTTTTGTCCCATTTTAAACCAATCCAGATGCTCAGAAAAACTACCAGAGTTATGGATTGACCGAAAATTTAAAACCACACACTTGGAGGACTTACCCAAGGTAACTTTAGAGGGAAGATTGCTCACCAGTTAGCCCACTCCATAAAATACTACCTTTTTTTTATTGAAATTATCAACTATTCACATGCTCTGTGTCCATAGTAAGGAATGGCTATAACTTTTCTTCAATTATCCATTCTCATTTATATGATAAAATACTACCTTTTTTCATTGAAATTTTATGAAACAAAAATGACATCATTATAATTATGATTAAATATAAAATTATTGTCTCTGGATTTTTCAGCTTACTTTATTTAGAAATGAATTTTAAATAATAAAAAATAATGATTTCCTACATATTTGCGTAATGTTTAAGAACATTTGTTTCCTCTTTGTCCCACAAACAAGGAGGTCTCATACACCACTTTGGTGTCTGGCTTGACCGTGACCTTAAAAATAGATTATTATTATTATTATTATATAGTAAAATTCCAATTAAAAACCCATTTCTTAAAATCTTAAAATAGTTAGACAACTTCATATTATTTAATTTGAATTGAAAAATTTATGTTAGTGATAAGATTTTATATTAAAAATATGATTATCTTAAATATTAAAATAAAAAAAAGGCATATAGGAGTTAGTTATGTTCTTTGTTTCTAAGTGGTTGTGGAACAGATATATCAAAGCTTTGAAAAAAAACCATAAATTTCAATTGTTTTGTTTTTATGGTGTAAAGGTATACTCTTAGATTGCGATGTGATTAAATATATTCAATATACGATAAACAAATTCCAAATCAAGGTTGTTGAGTTTTCAATTTTGTTTTTATGGTGTAAAGGTACACTTTTAGATTGTCAATCAATTATTCACTTGCTTTGTGTTTGCTTTGTGTTTGTAGTAAGGAATGATTAAATTTTTTTTCGGTTATCCATTCATGTTTATATGATAAAATACAATCTTTTTTATTGAAATTTAATGGAAAAAAATGACATCATTAATTATAATTAATATGATTAAATATAATATTTTTAGTAATTAATATGATTAAATATAATATTATTGTTTTAGGGGTTTTTTAGTTTTATATTCAAACAAAAAAATAATGATTTTGTACAAATTTATATTGTTCAATTTCAATTAAAACAACCATTTCTTAGAACAATTAAACAACCCCATATTATTTAATTTTAATTTAACATTTATATTAGTGAAAAAAAATTATATTAAAAATATGATTATGTAAGAGATTAAAATAAAGAATATTTTCTTTGTTTAGTTGTGGAAGAGATATATCAAAGCTTAAAAATAAAAATAAAAAAAAATCCAATTGTTTTGATTTTATGGTGTAAAGGTACACTCTTAGATTGGGATGTGATTAAATATATTTTACTTTGTTTGAACGGAAATGTTATAAAGCAATATATTTAAAATTAATTTAGGTAATAGTTCAAGTTTATTTAATGAATTTAAGTTATATTAAGTAGGTATATTTAAACTCATTAGATTAAGAAGTATGATATCTAAGACTTGGAAAAAACCCTTGAGCGCTTTACAACCTAGGGTTAGGGTTTAGGCTGCACGATCACAATCTTTTCCCCGTTGGGGCTCATGACTCTGACGGAGGGAGGGTCGAACGACACCTCTTACAGCCAGGCCACAGCGAATGGAACCTTGGGAGAAGGATCAAAACGACCCACCTTCGACCTGCCTCCAGATCAACGCTCAAAGCTCCTGACGAAAGGAACCTTCAAGGATTGGGAGATGGATATTGACCCTGAAAATGCAGCTACACCTGCTATAGCGTCAATACCATGGCTACCGGGCAAATGCATCCCACAAGCACCACAGGCCCCAGAATACATTATCATCTCACCACGCATAGAGGAACAAAAGCAATACATGAGAGACTACGCTCTAGTAGGAAAATTCATGGGGCTCTAGCCTTCAAAACGGGACCTGATCAAGTGGATACAACATTGGTGGAAGCCAAACGGACACTATGAACTGCAACTGGAATCCAAGGGCTTCTTCACAATCATTCTGCATAACCTCGAGGACCGCAACCGCATTTTTGATGGAGGACCATATTTCTACAACTTAGCAGAACTCTTCTTAAGATTCTGGACTGAGAAGTTCAGCCCTGAAAAGAAAGATTTTGCGCATGCACCAATATGGATTAGACTATACTCCCTTCCCCAGGAATTCTGGCTGGAAGAGGTTCTGGCAGGTATAGGTAACACCATCAGAATATATGTTAAGTCTTCAGAGGCCACAAAGAAGAGGTGGTACACTTCCTATGCGCGCATTTGCATATACTTGAACATAGCCAAGCCGCTCTCGGTATCCATAATCCTAGAATACCATGACGAAGACTGGATCCAAACCATCGACTATGAACACATCCTGTTCAGATGCAGGAAATGTCATGAGCATGGACATCTTTTCAGAGAATGCCCCCTCAATGCTACACACAAAGAGGGGAACCCAGAGGTCGGTAAAGACAAGGAAGGATTTGCTCAACCAATAGGGAGGAGAAGACAAGGAGGACGAAAGAATCCAGCCCAAGTAAGTAAAGATTCCTCCACTAGTAATAAATATGCATTACTATAGGGTCAACCAAAGAATCCATCAGTCCCCCAAAACCCAAACGATTTCCAAGAAGAAAACACTCCCCAACACATGAGCCCAGGGAACGAACAACCAATACAGGAGAAGGATCCAGATAACTCATCTCTAGACCCCACTGTCACCCAGTAAGACCATTTGGAGGTAGAGGATGGGGATGCCAAAATGGAGCTAGAAGAGCAAGAATTAGCTGGGGTGGACCTAGAGCACCTCGAACATGCCTATAGACACCAAAAACTGTACACCATACCTCGAGATCAATTACGGAAAGTGCACAATGTTTTCCTTAACTCCTCAGTTGGATCCATAGCTCGATCCAGCAAAGGTCTGGGCATATAGGGTAATCAATCAAAGAGCTAGAGAAAAACTTAGAAAGACGAAAAGAAGAGAGGAAGGAAGTCGAAAAACAAGATCATACAAGAAATAGGTCACTTCATGGTGAACTCCGATCAAATCCACCTTATCTCAAATAGATTTCCCCCTCTCTCCACCCCCTCATCCTCATGAAGATCATCTCCTGGAATATAAGAGGCCTCAATGGACATAGCAAGCAAAAAATGCTACAAGATTTGATCTCTGTAGAAAAACTGGATATAATGTTACTTCAGGAAACAAAATGCACCACTGAAGACATTGACAGGCTACTCCCCCATTGCTCGAAGCAAGGGGAAGCAGTTTCTACCATGGCCACAGGTACAGCTGAAGGATTAGCTATCCTCTGGAACACCAACACAATGATCACGGAAAACTTTATCACTACCAAATGGCCCATCACTGTAGACTATAGGCTCATTGGTTCCAACAAACCCGGACACCTCACCAATGTCTACGGGCTGGCTAGCCCCAGGGATAAGCAAGCCTTTTTCAAGAACCTGGAGTATCTTTCCACCCTAACTGGGAACAACAGATGGATCATCGACGAAGACTACAATCTCATACACAACCTAGATGAAAAAAAAGGGGGATCAAGACGCCTGGATCAGGATTCCAGTGACTTCAATAGCCTCATTGATAACATCAACCTCATCAACCTGGAAACCATCAATGGTGTTCACACCTGGACAAACATAAGAACTGGAATACATCAAATCGCCTGCAGGCTAGATCATTTTCTCATCTCTGATTCCCTCATGCTGGAAGGGACAACTCAGAAAGAAAGCATTATGGATTTCCATGGCTCAGATCATTGGCCCATTCAGCTATGGCTAGAGGTGCCAGCCACTCCAGGGAGAAAACCCTTCAGGTTTGAACAATTTTGGCTCAACCACCCATATTTCCAAACAAATATCCATGATTGGTGGAGGGAGGCAGAGGTCCCCCACAGCTCCAAGATGTACATATTTCAACAAAGGCTAAAGAACCTCAAGTAAAGACTCAGACTTTGGAACAAGCAAACCTTCAGCAACATCTTCGACTCCCAAAAGCAGTTGTCAGAACAAATGAGCATGATTCAAAAGCAGATCCGACTTCAAGGGCTAACGGACAAGCTTAAAACCCAGGAAGCATTATTAAATCAACAACTGGAGGCTAGAAAAGGCCAAGAAGAGATTCTGTGGAAACAGAAATCTCGCATCCAGTGGCTTAAGGAGGGGGACCGAAACACAAATTCTTTCACAAAACCACTATTAACCGCTGACACACCAATAGACTTATGCAGTTAACCTCCACCAATAGCTAGCCTATCCACTCCCATGAAGATCTGGAGAAGACACTGATAGACTGTTACAAAGATCTCCTCACGGAACCCCTCCCGGACAGATCTGAGGCCATAGCCAAGGTCATGCAGCATGTGCTCTCCCTAGTTAATCTGGAGAAAAACTTAGCCCTTCTTTGGCTCATTGCTATCAAGGAGGTGGATCAGGTGCTCCAGGACACCCCCAAAGGCAAGGCTCCAGGTCCAGATGGCTTCACCAACAATTTTTTCCACCATTGTTGGCCGATTATCAGGGTAGAGGTGTGGGAAATCATTAAAGACTCTCAATCTTCAGGACAAGTCCTTCAGGCTTCCAATGCGACTTTCCTCACCCTCATCCCCAAAGAGGGGCAGGCCTTCCACCCTAAGCAGTTCAGACCCATCACACTTTGCAACATCATCTACAAACTCCTAACAAAAGTGATTTCCCGAAGACTCAAGCCCATCTTACCAATGATCATATCTTCGGAGCAATCGAGCTATGTTGAAGGTAGACAAATCTTGGATAGTGTCATCCTAGCCCATGAAGTGATTCACTCTTTGCAGAAGACCAGAATGCCAGGTATGTTACTTAAACTAGACCTATCTAAAGCCTTTGATAAGTTAAGCTGGGACTATATGCATGGAATGCTTCTTGCCTTTGGCTTCGACAAGCTCTGGGTGGATTGGATTCTAAATCTAACCTCCTCAGATTTTTTCTCCATCCTTATCAATGGACTTCCCTCCCATCCCTTCTCCCCTTCCATAGGAATCAGACAAAGAGACCCTCTTTCCCCTTTCCTCTTCATCATTATGGTCGAGGGTCGCAATCGCTCCATTCATGCAGCCATAGCAATCAATCTGCTAATAGGTCTACCTCTACATGGTATCTCCCCCCCCGGTCTCACATAGCCAATTTGTGGACGACACTCTAATGATGGGTGCCCCTACAGCACGAGAAGCTCACTCCATCCTCTCGATCCTTCAAACCTTCTTTGAAGCCTCAGGACTGGACTGTAACAAAGACAAATCTCAAATCTTCTTCTTCAATACGCCTTTGATTCAACGCCATATCCGTGATATCTTGGGCTTCAACCGAAGCTCCCTTCCATCCAAATACCTTAGCATCCCCTTGATTGATAACGCCATCAGAAACACCTCTTGGGAACATCTCCTCTCCTCCTTTGCCAAGAGATTGTCTTTCTAGACCTACAAAGCCCTAAACCTCCCTAGTCGCCTCATTCTTCTTCAAGCCGTACTTCAAGCCCTCCCCATCTATACCTTCTTGGTGCTTGCTGCCCCAAAGTTTGTCCTCACAACCATAAAAAGATTACAAAGGAACTTCCTCTGGCAAGGCCTCAACACAGGGAAGAAAATAGCATTGATCAGTTGGGATAAACTCTGCCAACCCAAAGCTCAGGGAGGCCTTGGGCTAAGGGACCCCTCTATCATGAATAAAGTCCTTAGCGCCAAGATCTAGTGGCGATGGTTAAAAAATCCCAAGGATCTCTGGGCCAAGATCTGGAGACGGAAATATGCACCCGATATGGTAGATAAGAACCTAATACGATGGAATGGGGATAACCTAGGTTCCTTAATTTGGGCAGAAACTAAGAAAAATAGACATCTAGTAGTAAATCATGCTTTCTAGGAAATTTGAAATGGGAATACAGCCCTCTTCTGGAAAGATTCCTGGCAGCAATGGCCAACTCTAGACCACGAGAATTGGGCTGAGAATATCAGCATCCAAGCTACACATGCGGGCTTGACAAAAGTCGTTGATTACTGGCAAGACAATCCAACAAAGGACACCTGCTAATGTTGGCACTTAAATAGGGAGCACCTGAACCTAGAGGTGCACGTGGGCCTAAGACCCTGGTAGGAAGAAATGGACAAAAGAAAAATCTCCAAACTTATAGGAGAGGATATCTTATGATGGGGATACTTGCCACGGGGCACATTCAGCATACAAGAGGCCTATAACATCGAAAATCACTTAGACCCTCTACCCATGGGGAAGGTTTGGAGCAAAATCTGGGGCCTTAAACATTGGCCAAAAATTACTCTCTTCCTCTGGCTCGTCACCCATTCGAGCATTCTCACCTGGGATAACCTCTCAAAAAGAGGATTTGTTGGCCCGTCTCTCTACATGCTCTATGGAGAAGAAGCTGAGACCATGAATCATCTCCTCAACACTTGCCCCTACATTGCTCAAGTCTGGGATCAAAGTGCGCTAATTATGCGCACCTCGGATCACAAAAGAGACATCATCATTGACACTATCTCAGAATGGAGAGACCGAGTGCTGTAATCTCCCCTTCTCAACCGTATTTGGTAACTTCTTCTAGGCTTCATTCTTTGGTAGGTGTGGAAGGAAAGAAATAGAAGGCTCTTCTGGAATGTCCACCTCCCATGGCACCACTGCTGGAACCAATGTTGCCTCAACATTTTGGAAACTATCAGCCTTCAGCATTAGACTGAAAAAGATCTGATCAACAGTCCCACAGAACTTTTGATCCTCCAGTACTGGAGGTCCCCCCCAACTCTTGACTCACATCCTCTTGTCTTTTCTACTCCCCCTCGAAGCAGCCCCTCCTCTTGGACCCCCCCAGGGCAGCTTCATCAAGCTCAATTTTGATGGGGCCTCCAAAGGAAACCCAGGAGCAGCAGGATATGGAGTGGTCTTCCACAACCACCATGGACACATCCTTCTCATTAACGTAAGCTCCCTTGGTCACACTATGAACAATGCAGTAGATCTTTGGGGGCTCACTAGAGGACTGCAATTAGCCATTGAGAATAGCTTCACCAAGCTGATTGTAGAAGGCGACTCTCAAATCATTATCAATCTTTTCAACAGAATTTTAAATGGAGCAGACCTGAAAAGAATCTCACCTAGCTGGAGACTCTCACATGGGCTAAATACTATAGAGGATCTTTTGCAACCCAAGCAGGCCTTTATACCTGCACACATTAGGCGAAAGACAAACCAAGTAGCGGACGAACTGGCTAATCTAGGGACTAATTGGGACAGACCGGATCTTCTATGCAAAACGTCCCTCAACCCTGCACACCCTATTCTCTAGCAATGCATTCATAAGGTTGTGGCAATGGAAAAACCCTCGGATGGGGTGTTAGTGTAGGCCACATGGCGGGATGAGGAGGCGAGTACAGGCCAGCCCGACAAGGGACCATGTGTCGAGCTCTTGCAAGGACCCACCACCTAATCCATGCCTTTATTCACCTCTACGATGTTTGTTGCACCATTAACATTGGTGCGCTCGACTCCCATTGTTGTCTCCTCCATGGCTTCTCTGTTTGCAGGTGACATTAACCCCTACATGCATCCTGACCCTCTTATCCCTTAGCTGCCCAGACCTGGCTTACTATGGTTTCCTTTCTTCATGGTGCTCATTGCCCTCGGACTTCTCTAGGCTCTCCACATCCATCTGGGACTCTCCTCTCAGTTTTGCCTTCCCTGCGAGCTCAAAATGCCATGACAAAGAGGGAGGCCAAGGAGAGGATCTCCATGGCATCCTCCTCAGCCTCGAGTTTCTATTTCTCCCCCTGGAATACCCTCTACGCACTCCTCGCAACCCTCGCAGCCCGAGCTGGAACCTCTCGCCTCCTCCACCCCGCCTACTACCCGGTTTGAATGTTTGTTCATCACCGACAGTTCGCTGGGATCTCTCTCATGATTTCCTACAGCTCCTGTGAATTCCCTCACCAGCGGGCCTTTTTTTGCACCCTTGGAGGTGCCACCCTTTCTTCGGAATGCCCAGCACAAGCCTCACTCTTCCACCGACTCCATCCCTGACTCGCAGCTGCAGGACAACCTGGCCATCCTCTAAGGGCTGGTTTTTTAGCTCTGGCAAGGATTAGAGGACCTTCACTTCTGACTGTAGCTTTTGGATGGGAAAACCTTGACTCTCCTTCATATCCTTTCCACCTTCTAGGCGGCTTTCCACTCCACTCCATAAACAGTGGTAGCAACAGAGCTACCCCATGTAGAGGCCATCGATAGGAATGAACAGGTGCAACAGCCAGAAGGTGGCGATTTGGTGCAGGCCATGCACGAAGACACGGAGGTTGCGGAAGCTATGGGAGTCCACGCGCACAATCCATCCGAAGTCACTCTGCCAGCTACCAGCTTGGAAGGGGGCAACCTGGATGCTGACATGCAAATGGAAGGGAAAGGGACGCCCGTCGAAGAGGAACCTTGGGACGCATCCTACCAAGCCACCTGGCCAGGTTATTTTCCAAGTGTCTGACCCCTCTAGGGATCTGTTCTTTTCACTAGTTTATTTTCTTAGCTGTAGCCTAGTCAGATTAGCTCTGTTTCTCTAAGACTGTTAGATTGTATAATGCTAGACTTAGCTAGCTGGCTGAACTAGTTTCCCCATTCTTGGGACAGTTCGGTAACTACAGCACGGTTGTTTTCAAGATTCTGTAACTCTGGTCTGGATTTTGAAGGCTCTTTATATATAAAATCTCTTACTTACAAAAAAAAAAGTAGGTATATTTAAAATTAATTTAAGTAATATTTCAAGTTTATTTAATGAATTTAGGTTATATTATGTAGGTAAAAGAGTAATCAAAATTGAATAGGAAATTGACAATTCATATTAAATAGTAATAATTTAAATGTTTTATGAAATGGTTTTTTAGGTAGTTTATAACAATGGAAAGGGAAAATATGATTTTTACCTAAAATTAGGTAGGGATTATTTTAGATTAATAAGATTTAGATATGAGTGTAGATCGATCTTAACTGAGGATTTATCATGCATTCAGAGGGATCAAATTCCTAGAGATGCAAAAAATTTTAGAGTACAAAATTTGAGGCTGCACATGATAGATCCACACTTAAGATGGATCTACCATGGTTCTTTATATATATATATATATATATATATATATATATATATATATATATATATATATATAGGCCATGTGTCAACATATATGCTATGTGTCAACTCCATGTTGAGCACTAAAGGAATTTCACATCTCCCTCATACTCAATGCACAATTCAAATGTT
>JZKD02S2102863.1:0-37264 GCA_000966675.3 Picea glauca | reverse complement strand
TGTACATATCTTGTACATCTATCTGTTGGAAGATAATGTGTTCCAAGAAGAACTATACCGATGAAAGAACAACAAGATAAGGATTGATATCATTGGATAATACATGAAAGAATGAAATACATCAATTAAATCATGTGAAAACTATTGCAAGATAAGCCCAATAAATCATTAAGAGACTTAGAAGAAGCATAGACATAAAGAAGTCAGCAATCAAGAGGAAATTGGAGAAAGACTTATGACGTTTTGTAGAAGACAACAAGACGGAAGCATGGACTCTGTTAGACAGAGAGCCAATTATATATTGCAGAAGACAATAAGGATGCAGACAAAAGCGTGGACTTTGTTAGACGGAGGGAGCCGATTATATGCACTCATACATGAAGCAAGGATTAGGAGGGAGCTAATCCTATGATCCATTGAAGATGATGAAGTATATATCCATGGTTGTAACCATGAAAGACAGTACGTGTTCAGTTCAACCTCAGAAGAAGTCTTCTTCGAAGAGAAGCCTTAAAGTATCCCTGGTTGTCCATCCAGATCCGTGATTCTATGATAAAAGAAAGAAGTGGAATCTTTAGGGCATGGAATCTATAAGAAACTCCATGGACCCATAATCTAAAGAAAAACATGAGAAAGAACATGAAGATTCCAAGAAAGAAAGAGAAGCCAGAACAACCAGTCATTGTATCGAAAATCACAAGATTACCAGCCTGATATGAACTCACTAAAATCAATCAAGCAGAGGAACTGAAAGTCGTGATGAAGAACAGTGTATGGAAGACTTATGAATGAAAGCATTGCAAGATTCAGAACTAGAGGTTCTCCCAGACGGAGGGAGAAGACTATGGTGATTGCTCCTTCCGGTAAACCAGACATACCTCTACATGAGTCATTATATCATCCATAGGTTGGAGTGATACATCAAGATGAATGCAAAGACTATTCTTTAGAGCAATTGAACAAATATTATATGAAGAGAAACCTCAAGACCTTGAGGCATACCAGAAAGATACCCTTGCATGCAGACAGAAGAAGACAACTTGGTGGAGAATCTCCAGTGCACAACATAAGCGTGGTGAAGATTTTCTATAACAGAGATATTGTATCAAGATGATTACTCAGTAGATCAGATCTCATGATGACAGAAGAAGTGCCACATGGATATGTTCCAGTTTTCTAACAATGATATGCTCTATTAACGAGAGCTACATGAAGCCTTTAGAGAAAACCAATGTTCCAGACCAAAGTACATTTGAAATCAAGAAATACATTATTCGTGATGAAGTCCAGAAAGGAGAAAGTGGTTCTCCAATACATATCTCCACAGATGAGCAGATAAGAAAACATTTTGGTAAAGCTTCTATCCAATATGAAAGAGTTTGCGTACTCAAGCTAGAGCTCGTGGAGATGACCTCCTTATTGAAAAAGGAAGAGATGACTCCCAGGTTGGGAGGGAGCACTGAAAATATTATTGAGGACATTCATTTTCAAGATTGAAAAATAGTCCATCTTTGATAGATTCTTTTTTGTTCGGAAAGTGGATTGAAATTTCTGACGGACAACGATTTCCCATTGTGGTTAACATGGGAAATGGTCCAGATTGCTGATGTATCATAGACAACGACTTCCCATTGTGGTTAACATGGGGAGTGGTCTAGGGCAGTCTCTCTTCTCGAGGGTTACTTAAGAAGACTGGCCCGCCTCACCGGACAACAATTTCTCATTGTGGTTAACATGAGGAATGGTCCGTTTTGGAGGTTGATGCAGGACAATATTTTCCTCTTGTGGTTAACAGAGGAAATGGTCCAGACAGTCATTCCTTAGGGTTTATACATTCTCTCGAGGGTGCACTTTGATTAGTGTAGGAAGAATGGCCTAGGGTGGGGAATGGTTTAGGCTCAACAATCAGGGACAGACATTTCTTAGGGTTTATACATTCTCTCTAGGGTGCACTTTGATTAGTGTAGGAAGAATGGCCCAGGGTGGGGAATGGTCCAGGGTGGGGAATGGTCCAGGTTCAGAAAACAGGACAATTATTCTTCCTTGCTTGAGAAGAATAGTCCAAATATCTCATTGTTCTACCCTAAGGGCATATATTCTTTCAGATCTCACAGATGTGAGTGAAAGATTGGTCCATATGATTCAGTTTATATCATAACATTGTTTCTGTGCAGGTTGATATCAGATGATTGTTATGAAGACTATATGATAGTAGATGTATACTACTGTGGTGGATGTGTTCCACTGTTCGTGACTATACGTTGCTGATCAAGTACTTGTGTGTTACTTGGTGTGGTAGTGTACCACTGGATTGTAGTTATGTACTAATATGGATAGACATCATTGTGTTATATTTTTTATTCAATTACCATGAAGACTATCAACAGTATTGGAAATGATTATCAGTTAAATGGATAATCAAAGAATAAATATTTCCCAGACAGAAAATGGTTCAGAGCATTTACTCTTCTAGATTAGAAGAATGGCTCTTGTATCACTCTGTGGAGTGAGCATCATGTCTAATTACTCAGATAGAGTATGGTTTTGAGAGATGATGCAACTGATGACACTGATGATGATGATGGTGCTCATGATCTAGTCTATACAACTATGTTGATGGTACCGGGTGAATTGTATGTTTTGTGCTCAAGACCATTACCTGTAATACCTCCCTAGCTAGGAGGGAGTGTTGATATTATGGTAGTTTCGGGAGGTATTTACCTCCAAGTGTAGATCTAACGAGGATAGAATACTCTGAGAAGCAAGAAGAAACCCTAATGAGTTGGCTAATAACCCTAGAAGACTTGTCGGATCAAGAAGATAATTTATATTAGGTTATTAGCCTCCAAGAGAAGAAGTTGGTCAGAAATAATAATATATACTGAACAGACAGATACCTAGAATGAGAAGTCGGCCCAGGCAGTTAGACAAAATTAGTATAAATACATGAGGCCAATTCTCATTCTGGTAGGCAGTCTCAAAATTGCAGAGCAACAACTTGTGTGCATTGCAGTGCTCAGTTTGGTGCGCAAGTTTTAGGAGAGTTGCCGGTGCAACTGCAGCAACTAGCAGTTATGTTTTGGCTTTGAATATCTCTTGACTAGGGTTTGGACTATCTGATCAGCTCTTGTTGGTGCGTTGTCCTTGGGGAAAGGTGCGCTACCCTTTGTTTGGCTATCTAGCTTAGGGTTTGCTTCCAGAGTGATTCTCTGTCAAGTTTAAGGTGCTCGGAGGGTGGCTTCGACCTATGGTTGGGTGACAATAGAGATATTGTCAATGGTAAAACGAGCACATCCACTTATATTCTAGCACCTTCATCATACCAAATCTTAAAATTAAGCCTTGTTTTCACCTAGTTGTTGTTACCTTGTCTTGATTTCTAAATTGGTTCTAGTATCTGTTTCAGACCATTTTGACATTGTTAGCATTCAAATTTGTTCGATGTGATTTCCTTAGTTTTTTTTTGTTCAAACATTGTTTGATGATATATTCAAACATCCAAAATTTGGCCCTCTCAACACTAACTTAGTGTCAACTAGTCTTGATTCAATGATTGAGCTCAATTTCCCAATCAATATTCCTCTTTAACAATGTCGTGTTGTGGGGTCTTGACTTCCTAATTAGGTATGATTTCTCAATGGGTTTTCTCACCACTTTTCATTCACATGAGTGAATACATATTCTCGTGCTTTCACACGAGTAGAGTCCTTTTAAGCATGTTTGTGATCAGTCTTCCTTTACAATCATGCGTGTCATTGGATCCAAATTTCTCAGTCAGTGCTGATGGCCAAGTCGGGTCACCTCTCAATGAACTTGTGTCCTAATATTTTGATCATTTTTTATTTCTAAAATCGAGCCCACACTCACCTAATGGTAGAATCACATGTTCCTAATTTTCAAATAGGTTCAATCCATAGAACATGCTTCATTCGATGTTAGGTCACACATGTGACCTTTGTTTAGATTTGAATTTGACACTTTATGTGTACATTTAGAGTTAACACACCAATATTTAATGCATGTCCCATCTTATCTTGATTCAATGGTGCTACAACTTAAACTTATCATCCTTTTGAATGTGCAAATAAATGCATCTCATACTTGGTCTTTTGGCTTAAAGTTTTGAATGATTTGTACATTGGAGTGATGATTTAAATTCCTTCATAATACTCGAAAAAGATAGCATAATTTAAGAATGTTACTGCCTCGGACATATTACCTGTTTTATGGCTTCTTCAACTAGGTATTTAATTTTGAAATTCTTTCGTTCGATTTAACAATTTCTTGAAAATAGATGGTTGTTTCATTACTTCAACTAGTATGGTCATACATGCAATTTGAATTTTACTTGTATAAAGCTTAGTTATCTTTCTATATAAGCCTTCTTTTTCTTGCTTTTTCCTTACATGGAAATCAATGAAAAACTCAAATCTGAATTTACAAATCCTAATGAAATTTTAGGAAATCTAAGACAATGGCACTCACCCTAGGTTAGGTTCTACATTTCCATTCCTAAAAGTTGGTTTCTAGTTCAAATTTCTAAAATTGTCTATTTTATACATTTTATGTGAATTTTTAGCTAAACCCTGCATGCCCTATTTTGTATTACACTAACTTGCAAAGATTTTCATAAGGTTGTTGAAGAAGGAAAGGTGATAAGAGGGATCGAATCAAACCAATCAAGTTACCAAATAGAGTTTGTAAGGGAAGAAACATCAGCCAATGAACCTTCCCCCACCAATACAGAGTCTTTAAGAAGGAAAAAGTTGGCTAAAGGCAAGAAACCAATTATGGAAGCCCATGTTGCCAAAGATACTAAATTGTCGATTCTTGCAGATGCTGCATGCACTATTGGGTTTAATGCAGAACACAATTACAGTGAATTGTTTAAATTAATTAAAATTGGATAAAGGCCCTAGAATGATGAAGACCTAGATGAAGGGGAAGAAGAACCAATTTCCATAGCATAGTATCTAAAGAAATCTCGTATGCACTTTTCAACAACTAGATCCCAAGTGATGCCTTGTGCAAAAATGATTGGATACTTAATTCAGCATACCAAGATCATTAAAATATGAATCCTTATCGATCGGGGAGTATGCATCGGGTCCGTCACATCAGTTTATCTTGAAGCCTATTACAAAATATCCAAAAATGAAATTCACTTCACTGATGATTGGTTGAAAGCTTTCACGCATGAAAATAACATCCATTATATCATGGTTGAATGGTATGTAGAAGGGATAACTTTTAAAGCTTTAAGCAACAAACTCTTCCCAACCACACACTTCCAATTAAGATACACATAGGAAACTTAATTGATCAACAAAATATTTGGAGAAAAGGACTCAACTCATATGAAAATGGGTTGGGTTCTCATTTTTATTGAAATCACTAAAGGAGCTAAAGTGTTCAATTGGGATTCTATCCTTTTAAATTCACTTGAAAAACCCATTAGCAAAGCTCAAATGTTATTTCCTCACGATTCGTGGCATTATACATGTCCTCTTATATGTTAGATGTAATCTATAGTTCTAACAGATTCACAAGGTTAAGATCATCTTGGACTCTAGATCAGCCTCATATTCATGTCTGTTGCAAAGATTCATTGAAGAACATATACGATTATCAATATACATTTATTTGTAATGGTTTTATGACACCCTTATATGGACTTATTCTCTGCAAACCATGCCCAAAGATATCACTTGAATCATTAGAGGTGTTGAAAAAATTGAGGGTTGGTATTTGGAGCAATAAATAGATACATCATGATCTATGGTGCCAACAAGCACCTCACACGTTTCTAGACTATGTGCCAAATATGTTGATCATTCAAGAAATTGGATACCAAATATTCTTGCATTGATTTAATGCTTGTTGGATCAAACACCAAAAGAGGTTATTCCTAACATATCCTACGTATATAGGGATGTGTGGGTTAATAGATTCCACCTTGGATGGGATGGAAGGAGAAAATGTTAGGGCATACCATTTTGATTCAGGAAGAGCTCAAATGTAGGATCCATTGGAATTGTTGCAAGGCATAAGTTAGAGGTGAAGGTGTCTTTTTATTGTCAACAATAAGGAAATAGGGCTAATAAAATTACAAAAGAGAAATAACCTATGTAGAGGTGTTGGAAAAATTACAAGTAATTTCTAAGGAGGACAAAAAATGAAAGGGAGAAGTTGCAAGGGTGAAGAAATACAACACACAAGATCACGATAAGAATTTTGGTGGAAAAGACCTCAAGGCATATTTTGGACTCTCTCTCACTCTATTCATTTTAATGATACAAATATATAATACAATAATAAAACCATGCCAATTACTTTCACATCGACACCTCATCGAGAGATAAGGTAGGAGGAGGCAAAATAAGAATCTAGAAAGAGACTTAGGATAAAAATTGTATCCTTAAATGTGAAATACAAAGGTGGTATACTAGGACTTCATGATTATATATGAGTAAGAGGATAACATTCCCTCCCCCCCCAAGTTATAAGTCTTAATAATAATACAAAAAATGCAACATAAACTTGTATCATCTCCAAGTCTTCATGTTGAAACTCCTGAACTGAGCCTCAATGAAGAACTACCTAAAAAATTGCCAAACATGGATGCTAAAAACTCTGGCAAATCTCACTATGTAATCATGTGAGCCATAATGCCTGTAATTCGTTCACTAATGTGAACTCCAATGTGATGAGAGTGAACCAAGAGAAGCGAATCAACTACAAGTCTGAAACATCCTTGAAAATGCTTGACAACTCATTCAAATACCAAGCTATAATGCAAAATGATCCAACTGTTCTTTGCTAGGTCAAATAACCATCCAAATGAACAAAATGTACACAATATTGTTCTCAAAATCAAAATTATTGTGTATGATTCAATTGCAAGTCATTGAATCATAATTCTACCAAAGCTTTCCATCTACAAACTACAGTCATGCGACTGGAAAATTTGATTTTGTTTTTGTTGTTGTCGAAATTTTCAGTCTCACAACCATCTTCAATTCCATCATCGATTCCCCCTTTGTAAGTTGAAAGGAGAGACCGCAAGTGGTTTCAAAAACCATCTTTACTTGATTTTTTAACTTCTTCCCTTAAGGTGTAGGGGAGTTACATCATTGTTAACTGCAAGATGTGTCTTTACTCAAGTTTGAATTCTTTGGTAAGACTATAATAATTGCTTGGTTGCTGATGACCACTGTAAAGGATTGATCCAGTCCTAGTGAATCTTCAATATTTCAGGTTTTTTTCTCTTGGAACATTTGTCTAATGGATGATTCTTCTTGCCACAATGTTGACAAGGATGGAGATCATAACACTGATTCTCCATGTGACCAACTCTATTGCAATGTTGGCATTTAGCATTCTAATTCTGAACTGGAACAAGTGAAGTTGAATCTTCTTGAAGGAATCCTTGACTTTGGAACTGGATTGGTTGGGAATAACATGGAAAATGAAAGGTAACTTCCTTGTCATATCCAAGTTATGTTTTGTTCCTTTTGTAGATGATTTCTTCTCGAGGTTTGATGATTGTCTTGTAAAGAGAAAGTTGAACTTGTTCATGTCGAACTTGAAAAACTTCATCTTCATCTACATATGGAGTTATCTTATTGAGTTGATGTTGAGTGCACTGTTTATTTGGATGACCACCACCACCACCATCATCCTAGAGAGGGTTGTTCTGAACAAAAACTAGTTTAGAACGTTTCACCAATTCATGATGTCATCATTCAATAGTTGGGATTGAGATTCAAGAAGTCTAACTTTAGCTTGCATGACTTGCAAACAAGTTAGCACTGATTGAAGAGTTTCTTTATTGAGTATGATTGTGTTGTCTTCAATACTATTTATTAGAGTGTTCAAAAACTCTAATAATTCTCGACTTAGCTCGATTTGGAATAATTGAATGA
This sequence comes from Picea glauca, assembly GCA_000966675.3. Lineage (NCBI taxonomy): Eukaryota > Viridiplantae > Streptophyta > Pinopsida > Pinales > Pinaceae > Picea > Picea glauca. The sequence continues at coordinate 29,339 of JZKD02S2102863.1, read as the reverse complement.
TATCTTCTTGTAACTCACTCACTTGTTCTTTTTTTCACTTACACTTCACGCTTCCTTGTACTAGTTTGAGTAACTCACTTGCTTAATTTTGCTTTAGCAACTTGTGATTTTTGACTTGATCACAATAACCTCCTTATTCTATTTCAGGTAGGTTCTTTTACAACAAGTTGTCAATTGAATGATAAATTCAAAGACTTTTTATCTGAATTTGTAAATAACTTAACCCTATCGATTTGACTTAGGGACTCAAACATGCAATCAACTCAAACAATTTTAGGGTGTCGGGTTCAAACAAGAATACACCCAATAAATACAATTTAACTCAATTTATATTTGATTTGAAACTCACAAAAACTTTTGCAAGTTATAGGGACCCTAGAAAGCCTACAAGATGAAAAGAAGTTGGACAATGACATTGTGGGATCCTTGGATCAACCTTACTCGGTACTGAGGATCCTCGGATCGACCTTACTCACTACTGCAAATAATATTACTTACAAAAAATACTATTTGCAAGTTTACAATGGATGTTTGTTTTGAACTTGATCTTTGAATATGAATGATTGATGATGTTGATGTCGTTGAATTTTGATGTGGACGACAACTTGAATTCTTTATTTGTGGATTGCTTCAATATTCTTTTCCGCTACTTGATTACATGTGATTTGATTGCATTAATTTGTGCTTGAATTGTTGTGTACACGACGTGTGTTGTATTAAATAATAAATAACAATTGTGTTATGTCAAAACTAGACATAAAAAATAAGCAACATCAAGAATCCAAAAATGCATGCACCATCAGAAATGTACTCAGGTTGTACCTATGATCCCCTTATTCAATTTTGAGCATATCAAGGTTATGTGTGTTGTTGGCGCAAAATTAGAGACCAAGGTTCTCATAGGTTACTGAAAAAGACACCATTGTAGTCTAGTAGCGTTGACATATTCAACCTTCCACAAGGGAAGGAGGTCTCACCCAAAGCACAACCAAGGCTTATATATGATAAAGTACGTTAATGAGGAAACAACATCAGATCTAGCGCAATAAAATACCGAACCATATTTGAATGTGGAGTGATCATATCATCAGAAGTCTTAAACTAGTAAATGCATCAGATAGTCCATGCTGTGTAGCATAAAGATAAACACATACGTTACAGAAGCTTGTTAATCAGTATCACAATGATCAATTACACAGAACATGACATATTGCACAGTAAATAGATCAATCATCCATACACATAATAACAAATTTTTGCTGCTTGAATAATCCTTCATGTATTATCATATCACAACTCGATATATATAGAGTACTTCTTCCATAACATGACTTGTACAACAAAATCGGTAATTAAGTATTCGATCTGGACTCTCAGAATTCTATGCAAGAACAATTCATTCCCCAAAATCCCTTTCAACATATTATAGCAGCAAATGATAATGGCAATAGCTTAATGAAAGAACATAAGAGCGACTCAACAAAACTCAATAACATACCCGCATTGATCTAACAATAATCTGACAACAATAACCTATCGAAAGCTTAACAATAGCCTGGAAACAACTTAACAACAACAACCTTTTTTCATTGCATGTTCCCATATTGATGCCTTTACCTCAGGTATTTCTTTGGCTTCTTGCATCCGCTAATTTCTCTTCTTGATTCAACGTCCTTTTCACATGTGCTCGAAGGTTCTAGCTCTTTCCACTGTTCTTCTAGCTGGTGCATGATTGTTTTACTTGTTGGCACACTGATAATTATCTTTATGCCACTTAGATCTCTCAATGATGTATTAAATTATTCCGAAAAACTGGGTGGTCTTCAAAACAGAGGGCCCAACAGGCCCTGACCACAATATTTTACTTGTCTTGAGTCAAACTGCTAGCTCATTCTACAAATGGATGGCCCAACTCCAACATAATGGCAAGGACTTGTCCACGAAATTGATCATAGTGTGTGACCCGATATTTCCATTTTCTCACCAAAATTTAGGATCCTGCAACAAATTTCTACACGACGTTGACATCGGCCTCCTCAAGCTTAGTAGCTAACTAAGTATTCCTCTCTATGTTATAAATGGAGTCCAACAACTGCAACAAAATGTACTGATCTTGGACAATAGGCCTGAAATACAAAAGTGTTGTTTTCGCAGCTCTGTTAACATCATCCATGGCATCCAACTTGTCATCCTCAACTTGTATCTTGACAAACTTAGCTGCTTTCTCGACATGATCAACAATGGTTTGGGCTTCCGCATGCATCTACTTAAACGTATCTCATAAATCTTCGACATGCTTACTACGTTGGTCCAACAAGCCAACCCAATCCATGACCATATTGAAGAGTCGACTACATTCCTCGGTCCAGGCATGAAGCAAGGAATTGACAGTGCTGCCCTCCTCGACTACATGTGTAATATTTTGGAGGAGCTCTTCTGGTTGCTCCTTTTATTTTTATTTGAAAGCAACTAACTCCTATTGAAGGGTATCTATCTTGGCCACCAACTGGGACAATGTGCTATCAATGATCTCAACTCTATCAGGTGGCACAACCAGAGTGACATCTTTTGGCAACTCAAGAATGACCCGTTGGAAAGAAGGCCAAACTTGAACAAGCTTATTTGCAAAGACCGCAATAATGGATTCATCCTGTATCCACAAGCTCTGTTCATATTCTTTGGTTGTAATGGCTTCATTGACAACCTCTCTTAAATATACCACTTTTTGTGTGAGGGCTTGAGTGGTATGCCTAATTGTTATGATCCTCTACTCTAGCTGGACGGTGGAAGCCTGGATAAGGTGCAGGATCTTTGGTGTATCCCACGTGGACAACTCTCCATTGGTGAAAATGGAATCCAAGGGCGATTGAGAAGCAAGCAAATGACCAATTGCGATCGAACGCTCATAAAATCTAGGGTACCAACACCACCTGAGGTAGTGAGTGAGATCTGAAGCTTCATGAAATTCAGTCCATGACTTCTAGCGGAAGTGTTGCTAACACCTCTACTTGCTCCAAAAAGAGCTCAAATATAGCTCACCGTTGTTGAGGGTCTTGTAGCAGAGGCACAATTTGTTCATTGATAGAAGTAGTGCTATGCACTGACTCAGTGTCATCCTGGGAATCTAGTTGTTCTTGTGGAGGGTCCTCATCCATTAGAATATATGTTTTAGGCTTTGTGTCTGGTTGTGGATGAGAGGCAGTTTCGAGGGTTGTATGCAGGGGGGATTGTACTTTCAGGATCCGAGGAGTAGTGGATGGGAATGGAATAGTGGTACCAATAATTGTGGTGGGATAGGAAATAGAGTCTCACAAAACTGTATCAAACTAGTTATGGGATGGGGATGTTGGATGCATGTGTGCGATGGTGGTGTTTCCACTGTTCTATGGGGTGGTGGATTCCTCGATGCTAGTGGTATATTGGAGCTACACTAGAGGGTCATCAAGAATATCTATGATGGTGGGTGTGGATGGTGAAGTGAATGGGGTGAAAATTCTAGTGCATGTCCGAGGTGATGTGGTATGCAATTGAGGGGGGTTGGTATGCGATGGAAGTGGAGTGGTGTGGGCTTGAGGTGGGATGGAGGTGTTGAAACAAATTTTAATTTTTTTATCTTCAAAGACTAAAATTTTCCTTTTTTGGGTTTCGAATTTTCACAAAGCATAACCCTCACTATCATTTCCAAAAGACCGGTACCGAAATCCCAACAAGCTTTATTCTTTAAATAATAAAAGGCAAAAAACCAAAAATACGTGCTTTCTATAAAGTTATTTTTTAATCATGATAAGCTTAAAACCTAAAGGAGTTAAGATTAACTTTAAAAAGTTTTCAGGATTTGGGGTTTACTAAGAACATATGTTTTAATACACATTGAATCACGAAATCCCGATCCTTGATTTTCTGAAAGAATGAAAGTTAGTTTAAATCCTGATTAATTAATTCACTAATACGGAAGTTAAGGATTAACTTAATCTTATCGTGATTTCGCACTTTCGGGAATCGGGGTTGAACAATAACATACCTCTTGTCAACATGATCCCCGAAATCCCGAAACGCAAAGTCCCAACTCATACTCTGTGTTTAGACCGAATTAACCCTGTTTTGGAAGTTAGTCTTTAATCCTGATTAATTAATCTACTAATTCAAAAGTTAAGGCCTAACTTAATCTCATCGTGATTTCACAGTTTCGAGAATCGGGGTTTATCGATGACATACCTCATGTATCCACGATCCTCGAAACCCCGAAACGCGAAGTCTCAAACCATAACCAGCTTTTAAAATCCAACTAACACTGTTTTAAAAACACGATTAACGGTAATTAAACTGCTTTGGTATTTTCTTATTTTCGGTATCGTTGAATGAAATTTTTTGAATTTTGAATCTGGGATTGCCGAAATATGACCATATTAATAAACAGATAACTGATAAATGCTGCGCGTATCTCAGGAATATTTTTTTCATTTAATGTAATTAATTATAGTTTAGCTGCGTCAGTGCTTTTGTCATAAAACGAGTTTAAGGTAAATTAAAAAGTCTGTGTTCCAAAACCTATGCTTGTTCTGTCTTTCAAAGGTAATTCGCATTCGGCCAGGCTCATACGCTTCTTTTCTGTGATAGGTTTTCCATCTAACATAGAGCTATGGCACCAAAGAAGAGTGAAGATACAGAGGAGATGCGTAACCCAAAAGAAGATATCATATCCGACACTACACCACACGCCATCGACTCAATTAAATCTTGGAGACAAATCTATGAATTCCTGGATTACGAAATCAAAAATTCTCATGCTGATTCCAAGAATCAATTTCGGGATATATTAGAATCGAAGCTTCATAAGATCGCAACACGCCCTCGGCTCATGGCATACAACGACATGATCAATTGGGCCTTGGAGAAGGTTGATATCCCGACAAGAAGCATTTTAAACGATCAAACGGTCCTTGTCGACTCATTCAGGCTAGAGCATATACAAGTAATGTACAAACTCTCACCAAATCCTAAGCACATTTATAATGCTGAGTTTTTAGCTGAATTTCAAAGGAAGGAGTCTACTGAGGCAGACCGAACTTATCCCGATTTAATCAGAGAATGGTGGATATGTCCATCGAAATTTAGGGCCGATACCCATGGAGTTTATGCCACAACATCTTTGAACAAATACATGGTCTATCTAGCCATTATGTTGTGTAGAATTTTCGGGAAAAAGAATCCCTGCCATTTTCCTGCAGAATGGGTGCCCTTTTTAGAAGAAGCATTAGAAGGATACACTTTTAAATGGAGCAAGATTTTGTCTGATAACCTAGCCCAAGAAGTTTCAAATTACAGAGTTGCAAGATCTAAAGGTCAACCAGTGGCCTTTTACATGTTGGCGTACATTATGGACACAATCTGCTTTGTGACTCCTTTTCCCCTGATGAATTGGAGTTGGAACATAACCTGCCCCAAACCCATTCATGAGTATCACTCTGTGCTATGGGAAGAAAATGATAAGAATGCGTTTTACGAAATTTGTCATTTCATAGTAATTCCAATGCACAAAATGTTTTATGGCTGTGAACCCCCTCGCATTTCTGAGCCAGTCTCAGAAAACCTCAAAGCAATAGCCGACTGGTTCATTGATGAAAACTTCTCTTACATTAGGGTTTATGGGTGCTCAATTCCCCCTCATGCGCTTCCAAAATTCCTCCCGGACATATTGGTATTGAGGGAGGTAGCACACCAAATAGTGAAAGGTGGTATTGGAATAGAGCTAAAGGCAGCTCAAAAGAAGTCATGGCCAATCTTCCCTGTACATATCGGGAAATTTTCATTGCTAAACCTAGGCCATTCTAAAGTGGAAGCTGAAGCACTAGAAGAAGTTAAACTGGTAGATATTGAACACATAAAGCATGACCCTTATCAATTAGTAAACAGACATTTGATGCACTGCAATATGAAAAGTTTATGAACATGAAAAGTCTGTTCATGATGATATATTCAAAGAGGTTAAAACCTATGAGGAGGTATTGAACAAGGTACGAGCCTTATCACCCAATTCACAGACTAGTTTCATGTCCTTCCAAAGTCACAGGCGAAGTTGTTTGCCAAAGATTTTACAGGGTGAATCCACGACCCCTCCTCCAGAGCAGGAAGGGCCTCCCCCAGGCTTTGAAACATATGTACATGATAAAGCAAATACAAAGGGAAAAATGAAGGAGATTGAAATTCCTTCACAAGAAACAGAAGTTCCTCAGAGAGAAAAATCAGAGGCAGGGAAAGGAAAGGAGTTGGAAACATCGCCAGAAATCACTGAGGATTTTCCCAAAAAAGTAGGAGGAACAACATCGACGGAAATTGGAAGTCCCATTACTTCTTTGACCCCATTGTAATCTACCTATGGAAACCCCCAAAATGGAGCTCTATATGTTAGTGATCTTGAGCCTATTTCTAGGGATGAGATTCCTTCCTCTGATTACTTTTTCAGTAAAAAGAGGAAGGCTATCCTGAAACAGGAAATGCATCCAAGAGGAGACATGATGATAAAAAATCACAAGATCATCGTAGATGGACAAAAACTTGAAGAAGGGGAATTTGCTACAGAAATAACAGGCACAATGGGAGCCTTAGCATCGACAAATTTATATTCTGTGGGGAATCTGAGAACTATGTTGCAACAGAAAGATCTGATGATAGCTTAGCTACAAAGTAAATTAAAGGAGACTGAAAGAATTATCAGTCGGGAGATAAACAAGGGTCTAGAACGAGCCATATTCAATGACATATAGGATATTCAAAAACTAAAAGCAAGCTTAGATGAAGCAAACCTGAAGATACAGGTCAGTCAAACACAAGTCCTACAACAAGAAGAAATGAATAGACAATTACAAAATAAGATTAATTCCATTCAAAATCAAGTGGTAGAGCTTGAAATTTTCCAAGCCTAGGTGTTGGAAATACATACAAAGATAGAAAAAGAGCAACAAGGAGTGTTTTTTAAGCTGGAATTTATTCAGAATTACTTTCAGGAAACAAGTAAATCCTTGGAGAGAATTCTTCTGGAAGAGAGAGAAGTGAAAGCAACCAGAAAAACTTTTCAAAAAGTAGTGGCTCTTTCAACAAAAGAGGATTTCAGAGAGACTCAAAAGCTATCTGTTTCAAAGAAGGTTAAAGGTGATATAATACTCAAGGTATGGGAGGCAAACCTCGCAGAAAACAAGAAAATAACCAGAGAGGTTAATGATGACTGCCAAGGAATTTTCGACCTTTTAGAGAAAGCTTCATTGAACATTGGAAGAAACAACTGTCCAGGGTTGTTAGGAGAAATTAACATTGTTAAGCATCAGTTAAGATTCAAGGAGAATCTGGTAGAAATTCAGTTAGAGATCCCACAAATAAAGGTAATCAATGTCACTCAAATCGACAAATGGATAGTGATGTCGAACTTAAAGTTACAAACTATTAAGTTCACAAGAAAGATAATCGAAGACCGTCTACTTGTACTACAGAGAAAGTTCTTCCTATTTGACGCAAAAGATATTCCAGAAGCTCCCAGAGTTTTGGTGCAGTTCCTGGGAAAATGTATTCGCTGTCTTAAAACAGAAGAAGGAAGTTCATTAACGCAGACATGAAATATTGTTATGGATATTTTCATCATTAAAATAATAAAGCAGTTAAAATAGAAATGTAAATGGTTCAACATTGCTCATTCATGTAACCGTTAGTTTTCGGAAGTTAGTTAATCACCAACGGGAAAAATGTTTGGTGATCATGTATAAATATAATTTCACAAGACCGAGAAAAGGCTTTTGTTTTTTGGGAGTCAATTGTAGTAGAAATTTCCCGACTTACAATGATATAGATAATATAGAAGAGATTATGAATTCTGTCAACTTGAAGCTATGTGTTCCTTACTCTGTTTTAAATATCTTTCAACATCTTTCTTTCCATGTCTTTCTAATGAATGATCAACTATAGTTTAATTCAAAATTCTACTGTAGTTTGAATTTAATTTATTATCTAATCATTTACAGCTTTTGCTCTGTGATTGCTACAAGCAGTTTCAAGACCTGTAGGTCATTTGGATGGTTATATTGTATAAATCATTAGAAATTTCATTTTTCTCCCCTTCTTCTGTTATGATATGAGATTCTTTTACGATTAAAGCCTCATATTCTTCAACAACGTTACTTTGTTATTATTTTAATATTCTCAAATTGCTTCAAGTACAGGAAACGACCTTTACTGTGATTGTGTTATTATTTTGAGTTCCAAAATTCCTTTTCTATTTCATCCCTCAAAACTGAAGCAAAAAATCTTTAAACATTTTATAATTCAATAAAATTTTACTCCCCATGACTGTCCCAAATAATAGACAGCCTAACATAGAACTTAGCCTTCAAGATCAAACTAGCATTGCTTTGAACTTATTTAATACTATCTTGCAAACAACAACTACTCGTGTTGAATTAGAACGCTTGTGGGTAGTTATTGAGAGAGAAATCAACATCTAAGAACAATGGGAAGCTAGACAGAGACAGTTGAGAAACCAACTCTGATTTATCCTTCACAATTGATTCTTACTCCTTAATTCTCTTTATCCTTTCGAATGCCTTGATGGTATACTTTAGAGCCTTAAAGTATAAATTCAGGAACAACATCTTTTTGGCGCCGCTGCCGGGGAGCAAAGAAACGAAGCTTTTCCCTGGGAAGAACGACATTGACACTTTCTTTCTTTGATAGTGAAAAAAGATAGAAAACCTTCTAAGGCTACCTTTATCTTTCACTTGGCGACTCCAAGATAAGTAAACTGGCTTTTAGCCGAAAGAACACCAGAAAGAACCCAGACGACAAGCAGACCTTACTAGTCTCTGATCCGGAAAAGATTTTAAAATCATGAAGATCACTTAGACAAATATTTTCACCCATACATACTATTTTTCACTTTGATTTTACGCAGTTAAACGTTAAGGAAACACTTGAGAGATCCGTCTCACTTCCCCTTTCAAACGATACGTTCTCTTTTCCTAAAATATATATCCCAAACTTCTGTGAGCCTTCTCCTTACACACTCTGAGTTTCAGCCTCAAATCCATTAATGAATGCACATGGAGGCATAGGAGCAGGAGGCGGTGCCCCAGGAGGACCAACAGGCGGCCAAGCACCGCTTCCTAGAATCTTCACTAAGGTAACTGCCAGATATGCCCCCCTTGTCCTCCCAGTTCCCCTATACGGCCTTCCTGAAAATTATATGAAAAGCCTTCCCAAATTTATAGGGGAAGGAGATTTAACTGCTCAAGAACACATAATTTCTTTGACCAATTTGCCGACATCCTTGGAATCAAACACGGAGATGTCTATTCTAGACTCCTCGTTCAAACTTTCGAAGGACAGGTGAGGACCTGGTTCCGAGCCTTAGCAGCAGGATCTCCAAGATCTTATGAAGAACTTGAAAACGATTTTATCAGACAATGGGGGGAAAGGAGAGACCACCTCTATTACCTAACTGAATTTGGAGCCCTTAGAAAGAAAAACTCAGAATCAGTGCTTGATTTCACGCAAAGGTTTAACAAGTTGTATAATAAAATCCCGGTCGAGGTCAAATCTTCTCAACCCGCAACAAAGGTTACTTTCGTCGGAGCCTTTGATCCTGATTTCACTCTATTATTGAGAGAAAGGAGATCAATAGATCTCACGAAAATGCAAGATGATGCTCTAGAAATTGAATCGAACATGATGGCATCAGGGAAGTTAAAAGCAAAAATAGAAACCGGGAACAAAGAAAGTAGGAAATTCAAAGAGCAAGGTGGACCCTCAGGATCAGGGAAATCCTCGGGAGATAAAATAGACGAGATGGCTAGGGTAATTAGAGAACTTTCAAATAAGATCTAAAAAATGGAACTAGATAAATTGAAAAGGGATAATTTTCCTAGGAAGGATTTTAGAAGGAATCCTGATCCTCAGGCCCCACAGAAAACAATTAAGAATGAGGATCAAAAAATCCCAACCCCCTTCAAAAGTGAAAAAATTATTGGAGAGGAAGACCTAAAAGAGTTTGAAGAGTTAGATGAGGATATAAATAATCTTGGCGACGATAGTAAATCACCCTGTTTATCAAGACAAGATTACGAAAAATCCTTAAATAAAGAATTTAAATCAGAAGACTATGTTAGCAACGATACTTATGAAGATTTGGCTTATTAGGGTATTACTGATGATATTATAGTCGAACTACATGAGAAATATAATTTAAGACCTAGGAACAAGAGTCTTCCAACTGCCCCAACAAAAAAGATCTTGCCTAGGGGCGAAACTGATGAAGCGACTCCAAAGGTTGCTGACAAACAGACTGCAAAAACCCAAACCGCTAACACACAACCTGTCAAGTCAAAGTCGGTAGGAACACCCGCCGTGAAAACACAGGTCCCTGTGAGTGAAACCAAATCCACACCACAAAGAAAAGCTGAAAAGAAAGGAATTGAAGCCCCCAACATAGATAGCGACAAGGCCCTGGGAAATTTTAGTTTGGAAAATGAAACAAATAAAATCTAAATCCCTATCCCACTTGTTGAACTGGCTAAAAATCCCATATACAGAAAACAAATTGCTAAGATGATTAGCTTTTCAGAAGACGAAAGCCAGGCCGATGTCATCAACTTAGAAGATGACAAGCCGAACATAGTTTTTGGTCCGCATTTTGAAGGTGTGAGAGACATTGTGGCCCCCTTCTATATCACGTTAACCTTGTTAGACCACCTACTCCATAACTGCATGCTAGATTTTGGAGCATCTCACAATGTGATGCCTAAAGCTATTATGGATAAATTAGGTCTCGAAATCACTAGGCCTTATGGAGATTTATATTCATTTGATTCAAGAAAAGTCAAATGCATAGGCATGATTAAAGACCTGGTGGTAAGTCTGGCACAAATACTCGCAAAAAACATTCTTATGGATGTAGTGGTTGCCGATATCCCTCCTAAATATGGTATGATGTTATCTAGGTCATGGGGTGCAATCTTGGAGGATCTCTCCAGCTTGACATGACATATGCTACGATTCCAGTTTTTGGAGGACAGTACAGGCCTCTATACAGAGAAACTAGGTTGGCATTCATAGTAGGTGATCCACATAACCCAAATAACCACCCTGTATATATTGCTGATCAAGATTTAGGTAGTTGTATCTTATCCATTAATGACGATATTGATGTAGATATAGATGAAAGTTGTACAAAAGAAAAAATTAAAAAAAATGTATGTAGCTCTGGTGTGTGGAAGATGTTTTTTTACGGTGCTTCATCCTACTTAGGAGCTGGAACAGGGGCACTCCTTGTGGCTCCTGATGATCAATTTGTAATTCCATTTTCCTATAAGCTACAATGGAATGTGGACTGCACAAATAACGTATGCGAGTATGAAGCCTTAGTATTAGGATTAGAAGCCACTAGGAGAATGAAAATAAAAAACCTCGAAGTCTTTGGTGACACCGAGTTAATCATAAAACAGGTAAACCGATAGTACTAGGCCAAACATCCTAGGTTGAGGTCCTATAGGAATTGCGTCTGGGATTTGATTGAAAATTTCTTCTCCTCTGTGAAGGTTCATTTCGTTCCAAGGATTGAAAACCAACAGGCTGATGCGTTAGCCAAAGCAGCCTCAACTTTCACACCTCCCACCACGTTTAAACTTAAGTACCACATACAAATGAGGCACCGACCTTCTATACCGAATAACATACAACATTGGCAAGTCTTTGAGGACGATGAACAACGTCGCAAATTTTTAGAATCAATAGATGAGTTTGATGAAACACATACTAATCAAGAAAATCAAAATGATCCTATTTGGATCATGCAGGAAGGGGAGGATCCTCAAGAGTTCCATGATAAAATCGTGAATCATTGAATGCTCGTTCTTAAAAATAACCAGATCCCCAAGGGCCCGATTCCCTTGGAAAGATTATTCAGTCAAGATGATATCCCTTCAAGATCCACTCTATAGCCTCAACCTGAAGAGGTTGAGGACTATGACATAGGTACTAAAGAAAACCCTCGGATGGTGAAACTATCCAAATATTTTTCCCCAGAAACCAAAAATAAATACGCGGAGTTGCTTAGAAAGTACAAGGATGTTTTCAGTTTGTCATAGGAAGAGCTAAGAACGTATGACACCTCTGTGATTGAACATAAGATACCCCTGAAGCCTGGTGTCAAACCCTTTAGACAAAAACTCAGACAAATCAATCCTATTTTATTGCCCTTGATCGAAAGGGAAGTCAAAAAGCTCATGGATGCAAAAATAATTGTACCACTGAGATACTCCGATTGGGTAGCAAACCTAGTCCCGGTTAGATATAAAAACAGGGAAATTAGACTGTGTGTCGATTTCAGAAATCTAAATAAGTCATGCCTTAAAGATAATTACCCCCTACCCAAAATGGATCACGTTTTAGAAAAAGTAGTTGGGGCAAATAGGATGTCGATGATCGATGGGTTTTTCGGGTACAATCAAATTGCCGTCAACGAACATGATAAAGAAAAAACAACCTTTGCCACCCCTTGGGGTACATTTATGTATGATAAGATGTCTTTTGGTTTAATGAATGCAGGTGCTACTTTCCAACGTGCTATGGATATCGCTTTCACTGGAGAAAGGGACAAATTTGTGATTATCTATCTTGATGATCTAACCGTTTTTTTCTAAATCTGATGAAGATCATCTGATACATCTCAAGTAGACGTTTGAGAAATGCCGCAGGTTTGGTTTATCTTTAAACCCCCAAAAGTCTCACTTTGCTATGCAAGAAGGTAAACTCTTGGGCCATATTGTGTCTCGAGATGGAATTAGAATTGACCCTAAAAAAGTTGAAGCTATAGACACAATAAATATTCCTAGGAATGTAAAAGAGATTCAATCATTCGTAGGAAAAATAATTTTTTTGAGGAGATTTATTCCAAACTTTGCTGAAATCGTGAAATTGATCATAGATATGCTAAAGAAAAAAAGCGAAGTGAAATGGACAACAGAAGCCAAAGCATCGTTTGCATGCATCAAGAAGGTTATAAGCGAGGCGCCCATACTAGGAAGTCCTGATTATCTAAAGGATTTTCTTGTTTTCTCATTCACCTCCGAACACACACTTGCCACGGTACTCCTCCAGAAAAATGAAGAAGGTTTCGAGCAACCGATAGCCCTTTTTAGCAAAAGTCTTAGAGACGCTGAACTTAGATATAATATAATAGAAAAACAAGCATACGCTATGGTGAAGGCGTTAAAGGCTTTCAGAACCTATGTGTTGCATTCCAAGGTAATTGTGTACGTACCCACCAACTCCGTAAAAGACATTTTGGTTCGGTCCGACAATGATGGCAAAAGAGGACAGTGGCTTGCCAAAATTCAAGAATTTGACTTGGAGATAAAACCAACGAGACTAGTAAAGGGGCAAGGTTTAGCTAAACTCTTAGCTGAATCAAATTTCAGAGCTCTCGGAATAAATGGTTTACAGGGAGGCGAAGAGTGTGTGGACATGAACAAGCTCGATGAGCAAATAACTGAAATCAGAATCGAAGAGAAGTTTTCTTCATCAGATTGGTACAAAGACATAGTGTGCTACCTATTGACTTTGAAGTGCCCGAGTGACTTACCCCCATCTAAATCCAGAACGTTGAAGCTGCACGCGGTCAAGTATTGTATATCCGAAAGAGAATTGTATTGGAAGGACCCACTTGGCTTCTTGTTGGTTTGTTTGGTTGAATAAAAAACAGAGAAGGTCATAAGCCAATTTCACGAAGGAGTGTGTGGAGGACATCACACCTGGAGGGCAACAACTTATAAGATCCCGAGGGCAAGATATTATTGGCCCAAACTTTTCTCAGACATCAACGCCAAGGTTCGAGCTTGCAATCCTTGCCAATTGTTCGCAGGCAAACATAAACTCCCAGCAATGCCATTAGTTCCGATCAAAATGGAAGCTCCTTTTCAGCAATGGGGATTATATTTCATAGGCGAAATTAATCCTCATTCTAGCGCTCAACATAGATGGATCCTGACTGCTACAGACTACTTCACGAAATGGGTGGAAGCTATTCCAACTTGAAGGGCTACAGATTCGGTGGTAATAGATTTCTTAGAAGAGAACATTTTTTCTAGATTTGGCTGCCCTCGAAAGATAGTCATAGATAACGCACATGCTTTTAAATCTATGGATATGGTCAGTTTTTGCCAAAAGTACAATATCATACTTGGTCATTCCATGACATATTACCCCCAAGGAAATGGGCTGGCCGAGTCTTCAAGCAAGAGCCTAATCAATATAATTAAGAAAGTGTAGAGTAAAAAAAGGAAATCTTGGCACATACATTTGAAATGCACTCTATGGGAAAATCTTATAGGCACGAAAAAGTCTATCGACACTTCTCCTTTCCAAATGGTGTATGTGACCGACGTAGTGTTACCTGTAAATCTAGCGCTTCCCGTAATAAAACTTTGGCAAGATGGGAAGGAAGAACCAAATCATGTCACAAGAAGGATAACTCAGCTGATTGAAGTCCAACAACATAGGGCCGAAGTGGACGAAAGGTTGCAGAAATACCAGGACGACATGAAAGCGCTATTCGATCGTAAGGCCAAAGACAGAGATTTTCTCCCCGGAGATTTGGTTTTAAAATGGGATGCTAGGAAGGAGTACTCAACAAAACATGGTAAATTTGATCACATCTGGTACGGATCGTTCAAGGTAACAACTCCTAAAGGAAAAAATTCATTTTTGTTAGAGAATTTGGACGGTAAAATCCTCAACGCCCCTGTCAACGGGTGTTATTTAAAACACGATATGGAATAATTGGTTTCCAAAATTCCCACTGTATATACCGGTTTGTGTTTTCTTTTTGATTTTTTCATAATTTTCTTTGGTAAGTCTACTTTCATTAAAAAAATAAAATAGGTCAATGTTTTTCTAGAAGTAGGAATACGAATTTTCAATACATTCAATTCTTTTAAAGCCCTGATACTCTTCGTATTGTTCCCTTACAGGATCTTAGCTTGTAGCCCAAACAACCGAAAGGAGCAAACGAACGACCATATATCAGAAGATAAATTCATCGAAAATAGGTGATAGAAAGATTTTTCGTTATTTCAAAAGAGAACAAAAATGGTAAGGCAAAGGTGCGAATTCCAAAGAAGTCTATTTTTCAAACGAAGGTCTCTAAATTGCAGTGATAGTCTTGTAACTGTGATATGTCACTAAAAGAACAAGTTCTTACTCTGGGTCCTAAGAATTTCACCTAGATAAAATAAGAGGTGTTTAAAATAAGCAGAGAGACTAAAACGTCTCCGAGAAAGGGTTCTAAGAGTTGGGTTTAATCCATGACCCCTGTTTTTCGATTTCCAGGTCTTTCTCTGTCGCCCCTTTCTACCCTCGATTTCGCCTTCTTAAAAAACCAAGCATCTTTCTGGGTTTCCCACAGAGGGAGAAGAGATTACGTCTTAGCTTTGGAAGCTGGAAAACAGACCTTAAAAGGTAAGACAATCCTCATAACTCCTCACTGTTCGACTAAACAAAGTTATGTGTAGACCGATCCCGACTCTCCTAGGTTTCTTAACAATTTTCTAAGGATTTAGGCTTGCTCAAAGGAAGACCCTTGGAATTAATCTTTCCCATTTTCCCTGTGGGCTAAGGTGCTTTGAAAGTTAAGAGAAGGTTGGTTCGGAGTAATCAAAACAAGTTGACAGACCTCCACTACAAATTTTACATAGATACCATCCTTGGTATACTTAGTACAACTGATTTCCCCCACTTCGTGTTCAAAAAGTAAAATTTAAGACATATGGTGAAAGGAAATTCATATTTGATTGCCCCCATCTAGTCCAAAAAGGCGATGAAAGGAAATTCATTTAAATGATTGCCCTTGTCTCAGCATTTAAATGCATAATTATGATTCGAAGTGGTGAAAGGAAATTCAGTAAAAAGGGATAGATAACTTCACCGGGGTACTGAACAGGCTCGCTGGCAATGAAGCAATATCTGAGGTATCTGTAAGGCTTTCATACATAAATTTCACTCTACTCTGGTTACTAGCCTTTTCAAAACCGGATTTGCATCCCAAGTCCAGACAGGGCTCCCCGATTAAAAGCATGAATTTTACTTTTGTTTTGATGCAAGCCAAAAGCCGCAAGATCTGTTAGATTTCCTAGGATTGTTTTGATCATCTTAAAACATACTTAAATTCAGTAGCGAGAAGGAGAATATCATGAATGGGATTGCAGCTGAGTTTACAACACATGGGAGTTTTGAAAAGCTTTTCAGAAGTAAAGACAAGATCTCTTTTTCCCTCTGTATCCCCTTCCTAAGAAAATTCCGCAGAAAGAAGCCTTTGACTCCATTAACCCAATAAAGGCACTAAGTCTACTCGTTCTCCTCGTCCCACAAGGAGATGAGGTCCCCAGTTGGAGCCCATGTTGAAACAAATTTTAAATTTTTTATCTTCAAAGACTAAAATTTTCCTTTTTCGGGTTTCGGCTTTTCATAAAACATAACCCTCACTATCATTTCCAAAAGACCGGTACCAAAATCCTGACAAGCTTTATTCTTTAAATAATAAAAGGCAAAAAAACAAAAATGTTATAAAAGTCCCGATGCGCTTTCTATAAAGTTATTTTTTAATCACGATAAGCTTAAAACCTAAAGGAGTTAAGATTAACTTTAAAAAGTTTTTGGGATTCGGGGTTTACTGAGAACATATGTTTTAATACATATTGAATAACGAAATCCCGATCCCCGATTTCTCGAAAGAATGAAAGTTAGTTTAAATCTTGATTAATTAATTCACTAATACGAAAGTTAAGGATTAACTTAATCTCATCGTGATTTCGCAGTTTTGGGAATTGGGGTTTATCGATGAGATATCTCATGTATCCACGATCCTCAAAACCCCGAAACGCGAAGTCTCGAACCATAATCAACTTTTAAAACTGGACTAACTCTGTTTTAAAAACACGATTAACGGTAGTTAAACTGCTTTGGTATTTTCTTATTTTTGGTATAGTTGAATGAATTTTTTTGAATTTTGAATCTGGGATTGCCGAAATACGGCCATATTAATAAACAGATAACTGATAAATGCTGCGCGTATCTCAGGAATATTTTTTTCATTTAATGTAATTAATTACAGGTCAGCTGCATCAGTGTTTTTGTCATAAAACGAGTTTAAGGCAAATTAAAAAGTCTGTGTTCCAAAAGCTATGCTTGTTCTGTCTTTCAAAGGTAATTCACATTCGGCCAAGCTCATACGCTTCTTTTTTGTGACAGGTTTTCCATCTAACATAGAGCTATGGCGCCAAAGAAAGCACCAAAGAAGAGTGAAGTTATAGAGGAGATGCGTAACCCAAAAGGAGATATCATATCCGACACTATGACACATGCCATCGACTCAATTAAATCTTGGAGACAAATCTATGAATTCCTGGATTACGAAATAAAAAATTCTCCTGCTGATTCTGAGAATCACTTTCAGGATATAGCAGAATCGGAGCTTCATAAGATCGCAACACGCCCTTGGCTCATGGCATACAACAACATGATCAATTGGGCCTTGGAGAAGGTTGATATCCCAACAAGAAGCATTTTAAACGATCAAGCGGTCGTTGTCTTCTCATTTAGGCCAGAGCATATACAAGTAATGTACAATCTCTCACGAAATCCTAAGCACATTTATAATGTCAAGTTTTTAGCTGAATTTCAAAGGAAGGAGTGTACTGAGGCAGACCAAACTTATCTCAATTTAATCAGAGAATGGTGGAGATCTCCATCGAAATTTAGGGCCAATACCCATGGAGTTTATGCCACATCATCTTTGAACGAATACATGGTCTATGTATCCATTATGTTGTGTAGAATTTTCAGGAAAAAGAATCCCTGCCATTTTCCTGCAGAATGGGTGCCCTTTTTAGAAGAAGCATCAGAAGGATACACTTTTAAATGGAGCAAGATTTTGTCTGATAACCTAGCCCAAGAAGTTTCAAATTACAGAGTTGCAAGATCTAAAGGTCAACTAGTGGCCTTTTACATGTCGACGTACATTATAGATACAATCTACTTTGTGGCTCCATTTCCCCTGATGAATTGGAGTTGGAACATAACCTGCCCCAAACCCATCCATGAGTATCACTCTGTGCTATGGGAAGAAAATGCTAAGAATGCGTTTTACGAAATTTGTCATTTCATAGTAATTCCAATGCATAAAATGTTTTATGGTTGTGAACCCCCTCGCATGTCTGAGCCAGTATCAGAAAACCTCAAAGCAATAGCCGACTGGTTCATTGATGAAAACTTCTCTTACATTAGGGTTTATGGGTGCCCAATTCCCCCTCATGCACTTCGAAAATTCCTCCCGGACAGACTGGTATTGAGGCAGGTAGCACACCAAATAGTGAAAGGTGGTATTGGAATAGAGCTAAAGGCAGCTCAAAAGAAGTCCTCGCCAATCTTCCCTGTACATATTGGGAAATTTTCATTGCTAAACCTAGGCCATTCTAAAGTGGAAGCTGAAGCACTAGAAGAAGTTAAACTGGTAGATATTGAACACAGAAAGCATGACCCTTATCAATTAGTAAACATACATTTGATGCACTGCAATATGAAAAGTTTATGAACACGAAAAGTCTGTTTATGCTGATATATTAAAAGAGGTTAAAACCTATGAGGAGGTATTGAACAGGGTACATGCCTTATCACCCGACTCACAGACTAGTTTCATGTCCTTCCAAAGTCACAGGCGAAGTTGTTTACCAAAGATTTTACAGGGTGAATCCACGACCCCTCCTCCAGAGCAGGAAGGGCCTCCCCCAGGTTTTGAAATAGATGTACAGGATAAAGTAAATACAAAGGGAAAAATGAAGGAGATTGAACTGCCTTCACAAGAAATAGAAGTTCCTCAGACAGAAAAATCAGAGGCAGGGAAAGGAAAGGAGTTGGAAACATCCCCAGAAATCCCTGGGGATTTTACCAAAAAAGTAGGAGGAACAACATCGACGAAAATTGGAAGTCCCATTACTTCTTTGACCCCATTGCAGTCTACCTATGAAAACCCCCAAGAGGGAGCTCTATATGTTAGTGATATTGAGCCTATTTCTAGGGATGAGATTCCTTCCTCTAATTACTTTTTCATAAAAAAGAGGAAGGCTATCCTGAAATAGGAAATGAATCCAAGAGGAGACATGATGATAAAAAAGCACAAGATCATTGTAGATGGACAAAAACTTGAAGAAGGAAAATTCGCTACAGAAATAGCAGCCACAATGGGAACCTTATCATCGGCAAATTTATATTTTGTGAGGAATTTGAAAACTATGTTACATCTGAAAGATCAGATGACAGCTCAACTACAAAGTAAATTAAAGGAGACTGAAAGAAGTATCAGTCGGGAGATAAACAAGGGTCTAGAACGAGCCAGATTCAATGACATACATGAGATTCAAAAACTAAAAGCAATCTTAGATGAAGCAAACCTGAAGATACAGGTCAGTCAAGCACAGGTCCTACAACAAGAAGAAATGAATAGACAATTACAAAATAAGATTAATTCCATTTAAAATCAAGTGGTAGAGGTTGAAAGTTTCCAAGCCCAGGTGTTGGAAATACATACAAAGATAGAAAAAGAGCAACAGGGAGTGTTTTTTGAGCTGGAATTTATTCAGAATTACTTTCAGGAAACAAGTAAATCCTTGGAGAGAATTCTCCTGAAAGAGAGAGAAGTGAAAGCATCCATAACAACTTTTCAAAAAGCAGTGGCTCTTTCAACAAAAGAGGATTTCAGAGAGACTCAAAAGCTATCTATTTCAGAGCAGATTAAAGGTGATATAATACTCAAGGTATGGGAGGCAAACCTCGCAGAAAACAAGAGAATAACCAGAGAGGTTAATGACCACTGTCAAGGAATTTTTGACCTTTTAGAGAAAGCTTCATTGAACATTGGAAGAAACCACTGTCCAGGGTTGTTAGGAGAAATTAACATTGTTAAGCATCAGTTAAGATTCAAGGAGGATCTGGAAGAAATTCAGGTAGAGATCCCACAAATAAAGGTAATCAATGTCACTCAAATCGACAAATGGATAGTGATGCTGAACTTAAAGTTACAAACTATTAAGTTCATAAGAAAGATAATTGAAGACCGTCTGCCTGAACTAGAGAGAAAGTTCTTCCTATTTGAGGCAAAAGATATTCCAGAAGCTCCCAGAGTTTTGGTGCAGTTCCTGGGAAAATGTATTCGCTGTCTTAAAACAGAAGAAGGAAGTTCATCAACGCAGACATGAAATACTGTTATGGATATTTTCATCATTAAAATAATGAAGCAGTTAAAATAGAAATGTAAACGGTTTAACATTTCTCATTCATGTAACCATTAGTTTTCAGAAGTTAGTTAATCACCAAGGGGAAAAATGTTTGGTGATCATGTATAAATATAATTTCATAATACTGAGAAAAGGCTTTTGGTTTTTGGGAGCCGATTGTAGTAGAAATTTTCCGACTTACAATGATATAGATAATACTGAAGAGATTCTGAATTCTGTCAACTTGAAGCTATGTGTTCCTTACTTTGTTTTAAATATCTTTCAACATCTTTCTTTCCATGTCTTTCTAACGAATGATCAACTATAGTTTAATTCAAAATTCTACTCTAGTTTGAATTTATTTGATTATCTAATCATTTACAGCTTTTCCTCTGTGATTGCTACCAACAGTTTCAAGACCTGTAGGTCATTTGGATGGTTATATTGTATACTTCATTAGAAATTTCATTTTTCTCCCCTTTTTCTGTTATGATATGAGATTCTTTCACAATTAAAGCCTCATATTCTTCAACAACGTTACTTTGTTATTATTTTAATATTCTCAAATTGCTTCAAGTACCGAAAACGACATTTACTGTGATTGTGTTATTATTTTGAGTTCCAAAATTCCTTTTCTATTTCATCCCTCAAAACTTAAGCAAAAAATCTTTAAACATTTTATAATTCAATAAAATTTTACTCCCCATGACTATCCCAAATAATAGACAACCTAACATAGAACCTGGCCTTCAAGATCAAACTAGTATTGCTTTGAACTTATTTAATACTATTCTGCAAACAACAACTACCCGTGTTGAATTAGAATGCTCGTGGGCAGTTATTAAGAGAGAAATCAACATCCAAGAACAATGGGAAGCTAGACAGAGACAGTTGAGAAACCAACTCTGATTTATCCTTTGCAATTGATTCTTACTCCTTAATTCTCCTTATCCTTTCAGATGCCTTGACGGTATACTTTAGAGCCTTAAAGTATAAACTCAGGAACAACATGAGGAAAGGGGGGGTGGCCTTAGTGATGACAATATCATCGGGGGATTGGGAGGGGGATTTGGTACACAACTTCTTCTGAGGAAAAACCGAAGCCAGGATCTCCTAGAATTGCTTAGCTGATATCATGGCATCATCAGGAATGGATGAAAACAAAATCTGAACTATGTCGCTTGGAAACACTTCCTCTTCGCCTTCATCTTCATCTTCCTTTGAGTTGGAGCGTTATGGGTTCTCTTGCTCGTGCTAGGGCCTACACCCGATGTCTCCGTTGGAACAGACTGTTGCGAAATGGACGACATGGTGTAGGAGGTACCCACCGACGTCTCTTCCTTGATGACCCCCATACATCCCCTGAACTTCTTGTCAAACATTGTTGAATCGAATTAGAATGTAAGAAGAGTCATATGAAACAATGTTGGGGAAGCTCCTAGTGGTCGCAAAAAAGTGTGGTCGCAGTTTATACCAAACCAAATGTGGTGAGTATGATTGTTTGTTATCGTCTGTGGAATCTAGAGACTTTGAGTG
Organism: Picea glauca; assembly: GCA_000966675.3. NCBI lineage: Eukaryota > Viridiplantae > Streptophyta > Pinopsida > Pinales > Pinaceae > Picea > Picea glauca. Next base: position 7,500 of record JZKD02S2102863.1, on the reverse strand, counting down.
ATGGTAATAATCTCACCATGCCACTGTTAAAAAGAAACATTGTGATCAACAACATTTCTCACCAAGTTCCAAACATGCCAAGAATCGAATAAATTGGCGATTTGAGGATCGAAACTGTGGTTGATTCATCGAAATTGGGGTGGCTACCATTTCCAGATCGCAAAAGTGATGAGCAATTAGTCATGGATGAAGTATGTGGTCCGCTCATGGATGTATGCACATGCTTGCAACATATTTGTTAGCAGGTATTGGCACCAGTTCAATGGTGCACCATTTTTGGTGAATTCGACCACCGTTATCGCGTTAAGCGTACACTTATTCTTTGTATAATTTTTCATTACCTTGCCAGCGATGAGGTAACAAGAAAAACATACATGTGCTTTGGTAATGGGCTCAATATGAGCACCACGGCCTCCCCAACGAGTGCCATATAGGTCGTACATGTTGAGTATACCCTTTTCTCTGCCTTGCTTCCCTAACCCCTGGAAGTCATCTGATACATTTTGACTCATCATGGACAAGCCTATTAACTGTTGGATGTCTTCGACATGTATGGGGTATCCCTTTTCCGTCCACGATGTGCTATTGTTGGTTGCAATGATAAGAAATTTGGTAAATTTGGCGACTTCGCCAGTGGTGCCGAACACCAACAAGTCTCACAAATTCATCAATGTGCTGTCGTGCAAGGGCAGGACCGATTGCTTCCACTACCATTGGAAGTCACCATCCAGTAAGGTATTGTAGTCCATAAGTTTATGAACCACCATCGTTAGGTACTGGGCAACATCAGTGAAATCGGTGTTCACAAGCCGAGTGTGTTTCACCTTCCCAAGGAGGTCATCTAAAACTTCGACCCATGGATTGATGAATTCGTTCAAGACAACAACTGTGATTGAAGCAAAAACTTTGGGGAATATACTCGGACGGAGGAGCGAAACATCTTGGCAAACTTATGGAGGCAAACAAAGTGAACTCGGGGATGGGGTTATGGACACAAGTTCACAGGTTCCTCACTGGGCTCCAGGAGTGAGTATACAGTTAGCACAATGATAATGCATGAATATTGATCTGTTGGCCAAAGGCATATTTATAAGCAATATGCAGAGGGTGGTGTGACAACCATGCATTAAATGCTATAAGGTGACAATAGTGGGAATTAACATCGACTAAATCCCTCGAATGAGGCAAAATCCATGATGTGATTTGGGAAACTAATTGTGTAGCGGAAAGTTGGAAAAGAGACATCAGATCAACTCAGGAAAGTAATGAGCATGTCGATGGTAAACTGGAAAAAGGATGGACACGTGTTAATAGTTAATTGAATATGATAGGTAGTAACGTGATGACAAGTAAAAGGTAGTAACAACTTGAAACGACCCATGTGATGACACTAGGGCATGGAATTAAACTTTGGCAACGTTAAGTACGATATAATACGAGTGAGACCTCCTCGACCACAAAGTGAATATCCAAGTTGAACAGCTTGGAAATGACACTAAAATATAGGACACATGAGCATAGACCACGTCACTCTCTTATTGACACAACCAAAACAACAAAGACATAAATGGGAAATAGAGACAAAAATAGAGAGCCTACCTACGAAACGCACTCGTTGAGATAGGAGCGTACCAAAACTTTATTTATAAGGCATAAAGGTAGGGCTCCAAGCATGCACCATTCACCTAGCCGGGTCGAAGAATTCCATCAAGTTGGCTAATTTAAGAACTCTAGAGTCATGGATTTCCACAACTATGAAAGGGCCAAGCCAGTGCATCTATTGCTTCCCCGCATGTTTCTGATACTTGTTGTCGTATAATAGCACAAGGTCACCTTATGAAAATGATTTGTGTTTTATATGTTGATCATGTTAGGCCTTTTGTCGAGATTTCTCCACGGTCTGATGAAAATCTACTAAGAACCTAGTTTCCTCAAGTTCCATCAATTCCTCAACCYGCTCAACAAGTGAGTCATCATCTCTCATCTTAGTAGTTTGTGYAATGAATAAACTTGGGGTGAGAAACTCAACTGACACAATTKCTTCTCTTCCATATACCAATTGAAAATGAGTATACCTGTTTAATCGCTTCGTGGTAGTCCGGTAAGCCCATAACACAATTGGAACTCAYGCATCCTAGTCATCCTGATTTGCACAATAGACTTTAGTCAACCCCATCTCCAAGATTTTATTAAATGCTGCCACTGTTCCATTAGCTTGTGGATGGTAAGTACTACTCTTATGATGTTGAATAAAAAATTCTCTTGTAAGGGTCACGATAGCCTCACTCACAAAGTGGGCTCCTTGATCACTAGTCAAGCTCCAAGGATAACTAAACCGGGTAATAATATTTTGAAAAATAAACCATGCTACTGTGACTATAGAGAAATCTCAAACAACCTTCGCTTCAACCCATCGAGTCAGGTAATCAGTTGTAGTAATTATGTATCTTTCCTTGGAATGATTGCCCGGAGGATTTGTCAGACTAATGAAATCGACCGCCCATTTTTCAAATGCTTGTACTGCTTGAACAATGTGTAGAGGTAACTTATCATGACTAGATGGCTTCCCCACTCTCTGACATTCATCGCAGACCTAGGCATATACATTGGCATATTTAAACATTGTAGGCTCCCATAACCCTGCTTGTAAGATCTTCTTGGCAGTATCCTTGTCGCCCACATATCCTCCCGCCACTCCCCTATGATATTCCAATAGAATATCAAGTCTTTCATGGTCTAGCACACAACGCCTCAAGATGTTATCCAATCCTAATTTGTACAATTGGCCCACAATTAGTTGATAGTCTTTTGCACAAACCACTAGGTGCCTTTTCTAAGTTGTTGAATAGCGCACTGACATTGTACCAATGGTTAAAAATAATGCAATGTCTAACAGAAAATCAAGAAGATCTTCAATACGAAACAAATTTGCATTAGGGTATTGATCATCTACAACTTCTCCACTTTCTCCCGACTCTAGTTTAGACAAATGATCTGGATCCACATTTAGTTTACTAGGTTTGACAATGACCTTAAGAGAAAACTCCTGAAATAACAAAAACCATATGCAAATTCGACCTTCTAACATAGGTTTGTTTACCAGATACTTCAAAGCAGAGTGATCAGTAAAAAAATTAAAATGATTGCCTAACAAATAATGTCTAAACGTTTGCAAAGCATAAACCATTGCCAAACCTTCTCTTTCAACTGTAGTATAGTTGCGCTCATCTTGGGAAAGCTTTCTGCTGGCAAAGTAGACAGGACGATTGAGATTTCCTTCCACTGGTTGTGTCAGAATAACACCCAATGCAATCACAGAGGCATCAATGTGCACATGGAACTCAATTTGCTAGTTAGGATAAGTTAAAATAGGTGCAATACTCAACTTCTCTTTTAGCAGGGCGAACGCTTTATCACAATCGTGAATCCAACAAAATTCTTTGGATTTATTTAAGAGTTGTTTCAAAGGTGTTGTTATGCTTTCCTAATTCCTAATAAACATGCGATAATATCCAATATGGCCCAAAGTAGTCCACAACTGTTTGACAATGGTGGGAGGAGGCATATTGAGATTTTTTGCAACTTTCGTAGGATCGACTAGAACTCCTTCCCTACACACTATATGTCTTAGTAGATTCCCAAAGGGTACACAAAATATACATTTTTTGAGATTAAGGGAAATATGTATTTATGTGCAACGATCCAACATCAGCCATAATAGTTCAATGTGCTCCTTGAGTAAGCTATACATAGTTTAATCATCCAGGTATACCTTGAGAAACTTATCAATGAAGTCACATAATGCTGCAATCACTATCTGAGAGAACATAGTTGGGGAATTCTTGAGCCCAAAAGGCATAACATTATAGGAAAATGATCCCCACTCGATCATGATGGTAGTCCTTTTCTTGTCTTCTTCGACGATTCAAACATGGTGGTATCCAAAAAAACCATCTGTAAAGGAATACGCTTCGTTTCTCGCTACTTGATCCAATACCTCATCACTAAAGTGGGTAAGAAAGGGGTTATGTACACAAGAAACGTTCAAGCTTCCGTAGTCCACACAAACTCGTATATCCTCCATACCTTTATTGGTTTGTATAATGATAGGACTGATCCATTCACCCTTATCGACAGAGAAAATCAGTCCAGCTGCCAACATCCTATCAATTTCCTTTTTCACTTTCTCTTTGATTCTAGGGTTTAGATGGTATGGATTGTGTTTAAATGGTCTTGAGTTTGGCTTTAACTCTATATTCATCTCCCCTAAATCTCCCTTAATACCCTTTAGTTCTAAAAATCATGTAGGGAACAAATCCTCATATTCTCGCAATAGAGCTTCTATCTCTATCACGGTCTACTCATCCCAGTAATCCCCTATGGCAGCTAGCTTAGGGTGGTCCTCATTCCCTATGTTTATTTTTCACAACTTCAAGGGTTTATAATAAGAGCTATTAACATAAGCCGACTTAACGTTTTTCATGAATCTAGTGCCTTCTGGTTCTTTAAATATCAAGTGCCTAAGATCTTCTAGGCATTCAGGGTCTCTTGGTTCTTCATCAATTTTACTACAAGTCAGAGGTATTTTTGGAGGCGGTGGGTAAAGGCTATGATGAAGGAGGTATTCATGTTCATTACAGACAGTGGGAGGATGTATAAGCGTAACTTCATCAGAAAAAAGCATTTTCTTAATCTATTGCAAAGATAGAGTGATTTTAGGGGACTTACCTGAGAATAAGAAGTCTTGGAAGAATTCTCTTTGAAGGATTTTGCAACAAGTGGTTTGTCATTAATCCTCCTCGTGTACATACCAAGCAGTTGGAATTTTTCCCAAAGAATGAATAAAATTATGTACTCAAAATTGGTAAGGTAGTTGCACAACTTCCCATACTTGAATACAATGTGCAACATGCTCCCATGGATCATAAAACCCATCACATGCCACCAAAGTTTAGGTCTAACTGTTTGGTCCCTGCTCCTGATTCGACTGAGTAGCCTGTGAAGGGGGAATGAAGTGAAGTTGGATGGCACACTTTGCTTCATCCCAGGAAGATAAAGTACTCTTGTGGGTGGCCCACCATCTAAATGAAGATGATCTTAACACAACATCAACTACATGAATTCTTTGCTCTGGCACAAATTTATCCTCCAAGTCAACAAGAAAGCTATGTAAACATGAAATTCCATTGTAAACAAGGTAGTCTCTAACCTCTGATCCAATCCACCTGGAAGTTCTAATAGTCGCATAACGCCATGAGAAGTTCTCGTATCTTCCTTATTGCTAGTTGTCAAAAGCGACCTCTGAATCTTCCCTTGCAGATTGAATACTCTACCAACTTACTGAGTTGTATGCACTATGATTAATATAGTTTGTCCACTTCCATGTAGTCAGAGTGTAGAGGTGATCCAAGGCATATTCTTCCATATTATCCTTAACCATATCCATATAATGAGGGCCTTGGTAAGGTTCTAGTGGGTTTCCTTATTAAGGTCTATGATAGTGAAATTCTCATAAGCCCAGTCGATGCCCAATAGAGATGGGTATTGGTCCTTTTCCCCATGATTTCTATGACCTCGAAGTCTGTGAATGTTTTACCTCCAGCTAAGTTCACTTCTACGTTTTGTATCCTCCCAACATGATAGATATATTACTTATTGGACATGCACAATTGAATAGGTGAATAATAAATCTTGGACTTACCCATGGCTTCCCATGTTTTCTTCGGTAGTATGTTGATGTCGGATCCAAAATCTAGCATAACATCACTAATTTTGTAGTTGTCGATATGGGCATTTAGTATAAATTCTCTTCTAGATCTTTGCTTCCTCCTCTATATTCTACTTGTATGTCTCTCTAGAATATTAACAACAATCAGCTCCTCTGGGCTCCCTTCAACCTCCACAATCCCCTTTAGTGTGTTTTGCAACTCCTTGGTGAGTCATTTGTCATCCAAAATGTCAAAAAATGATTGGAGCTACAAGTCAATAGTATTTTGAGGTCTCGCTAGAGAATCCTTCTATGCAACCAATTTTTTTGCAAGGTTGGGTTGCAACACAAGGCTTGGTTCTTCGACCCTTGATGCTGCAAGATTAGAAATCCATCAGAATATCTCTGCACCATCCTTAAAGAATTATTTATGTACAATGGGGTCATATTTAACATCTTCTGGTAGTACCTTGCAAATCTTACTTTGAGTCGGGTTATCAACAATGACACCAGTCCTTGTTCCTCCTCGAGTAATAATATTAATATTGGGTGCCTTTGCTTCAGTGATAGGTCGAGGCTCAGAACTTATCCAGTTGGCATTGTGCTACTTTGCACGATCTTCCCACTTCGTGATCAACTTAGGGAAATCCTCAGTGACATGGGTGTTTTTTCTACAGTGGGCACACTAAGGACATCTCAGAAGAGGACAATCTCTAGCGAGATGTCCCTACTCATCACAATTATAACATTGAACTCGTCCTCTTTCGTTATTTCACCCATGTATGAAACCTCCTACACCTCTACGTCCTCCTCCAAACCCTTATGGATCTTCGTCAACCCTAAATGCAGACCAATCCAGTCTGTCCACAAGAGCATTCAGAGCGTGAAATTGCTTGGTGGTATGAGTGGAAAACCCACATAATTCACAGTAAGTTGTGTTCAAAACAGGGGTATATTTCTGTAGGATGGGGAAATGCTCGCGACTTCTGCAAATTTCACAATATTCATTATTTTGACTTCCTTGATGATTTGGAAAGGCATGGTACTACACAGGGACATGAAATGGCGTATTAGTTGCGACTTGTGCAACCCCTCCCGATGTTCCTATTGGTGGAGGCACTATCAGTTGCAGAGGGGGTCCTGCACCCCTCAATCTAGGACAATTTGTCATTGTATGATCCTCAGTGTAACAACCAATACAACAGACCCATGGGAGACCTAAAATAGGAATGACCAGTTCTTGAATTTTTTCAGTTAATGCAGAAATATGGCCTTGCAATTCCATAATATTATAGTCACCAGGTGGTCTTATCACTCGCAAGTGCCAAAATATCCCACCATCACCTTGATTTTCATAGCCTGCTCTAAGACCTCCCCAAACGTGGCTATCCTTTACTGGGTTAAAAAAATGTGGGTTAATGGTCAAAGTCCTTGAATGAACCATTCTCGTTGCTGGTCTTCATGGATGGGGTTTGCTAATTTCTCTATCACATCCTTAAACCTTCAGTTATACTCCCAAGAATATTCCCCATTTGTATGTTTAATATCCTGCAACTCAAAGAGGGCCTGTTGTTCTAATTGGGGTAAATGAAAATCTGCTATGAACCATTGTTTTACTTGAGCAAGAGTGAAATCTTGTCCTTAAGGATTGATTGGTTTAATGGATTTCATATACCAGTTTAATGCTCAACACCTTAACATGGTTTGGAACTCAATTAGTTTGTTCACATCTAAAGTTCTGCGAGACCTCGAGATGGCCTCACAAAGGAACCAATGTTGTTTGACATCCTCAT
>JZKD02S2102852.1:36983-48157 GCA_000966675.3 Picea glauca | reverse complement strand
GTACAGGTTTACAGCGGTATATCTCACAGTGATAGTGTGACAGTGGTTCCATCATTCTACTTCTACTTCAGGGTGGTAGGACGGGGCAAGGATAGGTGGTTGTAGCCACCTTCCATTTTTATCCGAAGAACATAGAGTGTTGTAGCCTCCTTCTGGTTGTAGCCAGAGAATTGGGGAGTTGGAGCTTCCCTCAGGTTGTAGCCTGAGAAACTAGGGGGTTGGAGCCTCATTCCAGTTGCAACTGAAAAACAAAGGAATTTGGTGCTTCCAATGAATGTAATTCTTCAAGACATATAAGAAAAATCATTCCATGGTTTTCTCTCGATTTGGGTTTCCACGTAAAACACTGGTGTACTGTGTATGCGTATGATTGTTCATTTGTTCACTTCTTATTTACTCTGCAGTTATTGGATAATAATGCTTCACTGATATATCAGTGATTATATCACTTGGATTATTATTGTAACACTTTAACAGAGAACTTAGAAGTTACAATTCATCAATATTCCCCTTTAGCTTACAACACAGATAAACCCTAATAACCGAACGATGTAGTACTCACACAAATCCAATATAATCAAGCACTAAGCACATCAATATAGGTCATATCTAGAATTCATTCACATTATTCAACACTAAGTTGTCATATCATATTCATCTAACATACATCAATGCATTAAGAATTTAATCACATAAACAAGAGAACAACCATAAAGAACAAAGAAACCACAGCGCAGGATATACGTGGTTCACCCCCTCCCTGGGGATACATCCACCAACTCTTCTTCTTTATTTTCTTTTGTCAATATTCTACATGCATAGAGCCATAATATCTTACTCTGCAGAGGACAAGAGATCCGTGCGCACTCTGTAATATCCTCCTTCCCTAAGGTACATCAAAAAGCCTCTTCACAGTCTCTTACAATCACTTGCACTTAGCTCTGCAAGTTCTCAACATAGTATGCACAAAGAACTTACAAGTTGCACTTAGCACAATGTCTAGCCTCTCTTTGATCACATAGATCGAACTACTTCCTACATCGCCTAACTTTCTATTTATACATTACAAAAAGGGCCTAAACATTGGTATACCCATGGGCCGACATCCCCATACCCGTTACATAAGCTCAAAAACCAACAATCCCTAAAAGGGGGATGAGATCCCGTGATCTCCGCTTCGACTTATGCTCTGCCTTCGACGACCTATCAAAGTCCCAAAATTAGGTCAAACAAGACCAAGGATCCTCAAAACTCAGTCAAGGGCCAACAACTGCGATGTAGGATATCCAGTCTAGAGAAAGGGAGGATTCCACCAAACTAGATATCGACAAGGAGGTTAAGGAGATATTGCAAGGAACTTGTGAGAAAATAACACTGGAGAAGGAGGAGGAGAAAAAGTGCACAGATAAACTAGAGAAGAAGCTTGTAGAAGAAAAGTGTTCACGAAAGAAGAAAATATACAAAATATTGTGCAAACAATGGAGAGATATAAGAAAGACATAGTAGATTTAATAGGGAATTGAGAGAGCACGAGGCTACTGCAAACATATATAACATTGCACATGAAGTAAAAGAAGTTGTGGAATTGTATGACAGGAATGCACACATTTGGACTAGCCTAGAAGAAGATGAGAGGATACAACAACTAGAACAAAGATAGGAAAATGTGACCACAAAAGTACATGATTTAAAACAAAGGCAGAAAGGAATGGCCATCCTAGAAAGGATTAAGAGTACGTAGTAAATGAAGAACCTACAAGAAGAATTGAAGGAAGTACAAGGAAAAAAACAAGCAAGGAAGGCTCAATTGGAGCGATTCTAGCAAGAGTTTGAAAGACTGATAGAATCAATGCAAACAAAGAAAGGAATACTAGCACAGGAATAAGACGAAAGCATGGAATTTTGAAAGAGCACATGACAAGGTAGGATGTGGAGATATTGGTAGAAATGAGTGTGCAGCCAAAGGAGAAAGTGATAGGTTTGGAAAATATGTTTCATGCATTGGAGGTAGTGTTGCATTAAGTGAACTAAGTCTGAGTGGCTCGGGATGAGCCACAGGTTAATGTTAGGGGCTTGATGGAAAAGGAAATTTTTGGAGGTAAGTGACGAAGAATGGAACAAAGGGAACAACACACACCAGAAAAAAGGAAGCGGTGCACAACAGGATTTGTGGAAATCTATTGCATATGTGGACAAACCCAACCATGTTAGGGTTAGGTTTTTGCAGTCATAATGTAATGGTTTTAACCCATTTTGTAGTATAAATCAGATGTATGAGGTATATTGAAGGATCATCTTTAGCATCTTTTTGGTTTCCTTGTTGACAGAGAGAACTTACTTTTGAAGAACCCTTTTTAGTATGAGTTTTGTATTGTTGAGGGATATGGAGCTCAGATCGAGTCAATATTGGGATGTAACTGAGGGTAAGGTCACAAGCTATGGAGCTTGGTGTGACATTGGTCAACCTCACTACTATACACATATCCTATGATGTAATGCACACAATGCTATTTTGATGAAGAAGAAGATATTTGTGGACGTAAACTCGGGGGGTGGGGGGGGTGAACTGTAGTAAAACAATGTGTTGCAATGTGTTTGAATGCTTTGTTACTTATGCAATTATAGTTAAATGGTTAGATGAATGAATGGGTTTATTTATAGGCCACACTAGAATATGTATGTAGAATGAATATTATGAGTGAATGAAATAGTAGATGTGATGAATGGTATGATAGGAGGCATGTTTAAGTAGAAATATAAGTAAAAATAGAATCCCCAACCCCTTCCATGAATGAAAATAGCTGCATCCTACAGTCACCCATAATCCATATCGAGTGAGACTACGCTATGCACTTTTTGTGCGGTGTAGATTTTTGGTTTACCAAAAGGGCTGATGGTGAAAAAGGTTTTGTTGGAGAACTAAGGTACAACCCAAGTCAACCTATACATTAAAAAATGTCATACTGACATTACTTCACCAACATTTTTGTGTCATGCTACAGATCTGCAATCATTCTCTTTGAGTCATGCTAGGAGCATGCACCTAGCCACTACAAGTCATGATGGGTGCAACCTAGCATCTGCTACAAGTCATTATTAATGAATTGATAATGTTGAGAAACCTAGATGAATAGGACGTAATCCCAAACTCCCTTGTATTATTTTCAAGGGAGATCACCTTACTCATTGGTTCCCTAGTAATGCAGTGGTACAAAGAGCATGGTTCATTTTTTTATCTCCATTCTAGTTCTCAGTCATCTTCATTTTTCCAACAACCTAATCAATCATTGGTAGATGAAGTGGTCACGTCGATGCAATCTTTGGCCAATAACACTCTTTTTTGGGGGGGTGATTCGTCTCTTTACCATTTTGTCTCACATCATATTAAACTGGTGGTTGAGGAAATGATTGTGTTGATGCATTCTTTGGCCAATCCCACTCTTATATTGGAGAATGATGAGTCTACAAAATTCGTCTCACTAAATACATCTTCAACTATCTCACTCTTATATTGTGGATTACTGATCTATATTTTGAATTTTTCTTTTGCATTTTAGTTCAATAAATTCTAAACAAGGGGGAAAGCCACTCTCTTCGAGTCTTCTCCCTCCAAGTATTGGGATGGTTTCCTTTTATTGTAATGATATTTTTGAGTCTTTCCTTCCTTATTTTACTCATCTATAGATAAATGGTAATTCATGATTAAATTAAACCAATGGGAATTCACGATTGTATTGTAGATGAAGGATCCTATGCAAGTATGTTATCCTCCTTAGCTTGGAAATATTTGGGTTCTCCCATGCTTGTTTTAGTTATGAGTGAGATGTTGGATTTTGAGAGAAGACCTAGTGAATGTTTGGATATTTTTCCTCAATTTCCTATCACATTAGGTGGGAAGGTTTTCCTAGTCAATTTGTTAGTGGTTCCAAGCCCTTTATATTTCGATATGCTTCTTGGGAATAATTATGTCTATGTCATGAAGGTTGTGGTGTATATGATATTTTTTGTGATGCATTTCCCTCACAATGGAAGTATTTTCTCCATTCATCAGCTTTCATATGATAATCACCATCTTAGTTCATATTTATCTCAGGTTCCCCCTTTGTGTGTTTCTAGTTGACTCTTCCCCACCACGGGTAAATTATGTGGTAGCTTGTCCTTGGTGTTCAATTGCTTATGAGAAGGATCCTTTACACTCATGTTGGCCATCTCAATACAAGGTCTCAACAATTTTTTAGGTGTTGTATCCAATGTGAGCATGCGAGTCTTTCCTTTCCACTCTTGGCCCGATTAATCTCACACTTCCTCTCGATTCTAATCTTATTGTTTGTGATACCTAAAACCTTGGTATTTTTGTGTCGTCAAGTTCCGATTTTTTGGATGTTGAATTTCCTTTTTATGAGGCTATTCTTGAAGATATGATTAAGGATCCTCGACATCTTCTTGAACTACAAGATTTACCAGTTGGTTACTGTCGAAACCCTTGTCTTGAGCCTAGTAATGGGATCTACTTAGAGTGATGCTATGCATAATTCACAAGGTTGTGTGCTTATCTATAAATATTTTACTTTTATGTTTTGTTGTTTTCAAGTTCTATATTCCATAGCACATGTTCTTATCATAGGTCTCCATATTGGAATTATTAACTTTTGGGTGATTGCTTTTGGTCTTATATAATACTTTGAAGAAATTTTTCTTTGGTACCTTTTCCTCCTTGTTGATCTGTTCTAATAGGTAATGATCTTGAAACTATCATAGAGGTTCAATTTTCCCCTTCATGCATTTTTTCATTATCCGTATATTATTTCATTTTACCTTAGGATCAACCCCATTGATTTATGAAACAAAACCTTATTTTCTATTTAAGAAGTGTTGTAATTCATGTGGTAGATCCTACCATTCATGGGTTCCCTAGTTATAATCTTGTTCACATTTTGGCACCATGCTAAAATAATTTCATAGCCTGAGGAGCCTTGTTTCAACCTAGCATGAATTTGCATTGAAGCCTCATATCTTCTTATAATATTTTTCTATCCAATTACCCGTGGGGATTCCAAAAATATGTTGTGTTGAGTTGTACTTTCATTTCATAATGATTGCTCACACTTTTTGGGCCTAATTCTGACTTCAACTTGTTGTTATATATCCATTTTATATGCATTCTCAAAATTTACCATCCTTGAAATAGTATCCTTTGTGACTTGACACTTGTATCCCTAGAGGAAAATTTCTCCTAAGTGTCCATATCAAGCACATGCTTTCCTTGAATTGAGTATAGGCACATTCCTTGTTCTTGAAACTAGTTTGATTTCCCATAACACTCATTTATTTCACTGTATCATAACAACCTTTTATTCTTTTTTCAGGATTTATAATATGGAAAAAAAAAAATGATGGGAACGAGTCTTCATATTTTATACATGGAAGCTACCTATGTCTCCCTTGAGAAAAACAAATTATTATGAATTTGTACCTCATCATTGGGTTAGTATGGATTTAGGAGGCCTTTTTTCTCATTTTTGAGTAATTTCTACCCCATATGGTTATTATTCCAGTTATATGAAGCATTGTTTGAGACCTCCTATTTCACAAGCGTACCCCAGTTTATAATTCATGCTACCAAAGTCAGATTTTGTGTCGTGTTTCTATTCAAGGGAGGTCATATTATGTCAGGAATTCTATAGAAACCTTTCACTTTTCAAGTTATCCCTCCCATGTTAGTCAAGTATTGTTCAATATCACAAGTATCTTTGTCTCCCACTCATGCTAGCATATAATTTCCCCACTGACTTCTTGCTCGTGGGTCTTCTCTTATCAAATAAAACACATTTCTTTGAGAGCATGACCTAGAGTTGCACATTTGGACTATTCATGCCATTGATAGGTATCCTTGTGCTCAACAAGTCACAAACCATCATTGGTCATTGAATGAGTTATTTCCTATATGTTTGATGTCAGCAACCATTATCACACATAGGTATTCCTGTGATACCTCAGTTTGTTTTTGACCCCATTGGTGGATTCCTCATATTTTTCAGTAGTCTCCATGATTGGCTACTATTTAGAGAGTCTATGTTGGGTTCTATTCTCTCTGGTTCATGCTCGAGTTGTACCTCGGTTTGGTCCTTTCAATATTTTCATCCAAGTCCTTCCAATTATTTTGACGTCTTCTACCCCTTGTGTTGGATGATGGACGATTCCTCAATGGATTCATTCCAATGGATATCTTCCTATTTATGTTAGCACCTCTTACTCAGGGACAAGGATCTAGAATTATTGTTAGTACCTTGGGGCTTGCAGTAATCAGTGGCAAGTTCCCTCACTATTAACAGTGGGAGTACATTAATGTTCCCTTCTCGATAGATTCTATCAGGTTCTCAACATCGATTCATTTATCCACACCTATAATATTGTAATAGGTACATTGATGCCCTTCATCATCATCGGTGGGTTGTCTCATGTTTAATAATGGTATAGACCAATGACTAGTAATCAAATGGTGTCTCACTGTGTTCGAATCCAACACATTTACTCACATAGTGTAGACTTGTACCATGGTGTATTTTTTTTATTACTTCGGGTGAAGTACGAGCATCACATATTTTGTGTTCCTACCCAACTTGTATTGATTGTACCACCCTATTTGACATTCATACTTGTAGAGGATCTGTCTGTTCACTCCAATGGTTCTAGATATCCTCTATTTTGATTTTGAAACATAACTCCACTCTGTATCCTTTCACGGCTATGATCTACATTTTTGCATGGATTCACTGTGTATTTTTGCATGTCCATGATTACTACTTAGATATATCACATGGATCCACTTTTTATAGTTTTCGTGGCCATGGACATTAGTTATGATTTCATTACTCATGGATCCACAGTGTACTTGATTTGGTGGCCATGCTTACATCACACTCAAACATGGGAATGTCTGACTTGAGAAGAGAATATCTTATTTGTTTATGTTGCAGGTATGGTTCCAGTATTGGTATTCARCTACTCCTACCCAATGKCCCCTCCACAATCTCATGRCTATTGTAATGTATTTTGGCCATACGTTTCTCTCCTTASCTTAAAACGTATGGGGGATTTGTTATAGYATCATTTGACACCTTYTATGCTCATGATGACTCATTGGCCTGAGTTACATCCCTTTCCTTGTTKCAAAGAGTTGAACCCCCTTTTCCCTCCCTAACAACATATTWAAAAATCCCATTTTTCAAGATGTATGTGATTCTCGTTAAAGAAGCATGCATACATACACAACTTGTTAGTTAGAAACATGTTTAATTGAACAAAATGAAATATAATTYCTGAAATTTCGAACGAAGTTGATGGGTTCCCTAGGTTATAGACCTCCTATATCCCATGCATAACTACTCCAACTAACAAAAGGGAGTATAAAACAAAGCCTTAGGATGGAGTAAAKACATCATGAAATATATGCAGTCTTATGCTGGTAGTTTCCTTATAGCCCTAGAATCCCCTGTTTCTCTAGATTTATGAGATCATATTCCCCCTTGAAAACACTTGTTTTGAGTATTTTTGTTCCTCTTTTTCTCTTTAGGAAGAATCCTATTACTTCCTTGTATCTTATGAGACATAAAAAATTGAAGGTATTCTTCATCATCTTAGGCCTTGGGTGGAGGAACTTGGAGTCTAGTTCGAGGATTGTGCCACATCGATTGCAAGTTGTAACCAACCCATTTTGTTGTTATCAATAAAAGAACTCTCATTTTCATCTGATTCTTCGTGTTAATTAATGATTTTAATGATATTATTTGTATCTTGTCTTGACTCTAACATAGAATTTGAATTGATTATATTTAGTTAGTTAGGGGATAACTAATTTCCTGTAGTTTCATACTTCTTTTGTTGCAGAAGTTTCAAAAGATTGTTTTCAAGGATTTCTAGATCAAAATACCTCGAATAGGATCTAATTAAAATGTAGGATTCCAAGTACACTATTCCTCCCTTATTCTAAAAGTTAGTTACTACGAGTGGTTATTTCCAATTGATTGTATAATTAGAGGTTGATAAGAGTCTTTTAAAGGAACTTCTCTATTATGGTCTTGACCCAAATCCATAGGACTTATATTTATATAACACCTAGACATAGAACTAAACCTACACCTAGACCTTTCATGTCCATGCCTTTCCCTGCCTTTCCTCTCCATGTCTATCATTTCCTATCCTTTCCATGTCTTTCCTTTCCTTGCCTTGCAATGACATGCCTTGTATTGTCATGCCTTTCCTTTCCTTTACATGCCTCACATCTCCTTTCATTGTCATTACTTTATTTGCTTTGTGATTCCTTTAATTTACTTGCTTTTCCTTGTCATACCTTGTCATGCCCTCCCTTTCCTTGCATTTTCTTGACTTGCCATGTCATGCCTCACATTTCCTTGTATTTTCTTGCATCGAATTTCCTTGTCTTTATTTTCCATGCCTTGTATTTCCATCATATTAGAGGAAATTTGGTTGCAAAATGGTCCTACCAGCCCTAATAAAAATTCCATGTCATCATGTATTAGCCAATCAAAATATTCTTAAAAAAAAATAGGTACATGTCTTATGTAAATTTTTATTATATAATTTGGAGATATGTGAAATTTTTTAATAATATAATTTGTTTATTCTAAGGATGATTGTTGCCCGAAATTGTCTTGGATATTGAGTGAAATGAATATACTAACCAATTTTCCAATATTTTTAATAAATAAGAGATAATATTATTGAGGTACCTTTAATGCATTAACACACTCGTGATCACCAACATTAATCAAATTGAATACATACACTAAATAATAATATATAATATACTATAAAAAATGTAACTAAATTCAATATATATAATAACAAATAATATATAACATATCAAATTATATATATATATATATATATATATATATATATATATATATATATATATATATATATATATATATATATATATATATATATATATATATATATAATATAGCAATATTATATATTATTATTATATGGTTATTTCATGTGCAGCTTTGATAAAAGTGAAACAATCATGGGCAACTTCGATAAAAGTGAAATAGTAATATAAAATGTCTATATGGAATTATTTTATAATTTTATTGATTTTTCCTTAGGAGGCCCATTTTAAGTTGAAATTTCTCTAATTATTATAGGTCATGGTTTAGGTCTAGGTCTAGATCTATGTCATGGTCTAGGTCTAGGTCAAGTTATAGATCATGGTCTAGGTATAGGTATAGGTATAGGTCTACATCTATGTCTAGGTCATGGTATAGATCTAGGTAAAGACCTTGACCTACACTTATAACTAGACCTAGATTCTACCTTGCCATGCCATTCCTTTCCATGAATACGCTTTCTTTGCCTTGCATTACCTTGTTTTGTATTTCATTTCCTTTCCTTGCCTTGCCTTTCCTCGTCTTCCCTTGCCTTGTCTAGCCTTTCCTTTTGATTCCTTGAACTAAACCATGACCTAGACCTAGGCCTAGACCTATAACATGACCTTCACCTAGATCCAAAACAAAACCTAGACCTATTCCTAGACCTGGCCTTTCCTTGTGATTTTTAACATTGCCTTTTCTTTCCTTGCCTCACCATTGCCCAATCAAAACTAGTTCCTTAATGTTGAAGCTTGAGGAAGACATGGGTTTTTTTTGGTATAAATTTAAATAAATTGCAAATAATCATGGAAAACAATCTAACCATATCCATATAATACATGAAGGCCATAATGACAAGTAGTCATCAACAAAAAGAAAAATGTAACATATGGAAAAGGTAGAAATAATACAAATTTTTAAACCATGTAATAAGTTTCACAAGTTGTTAACTTCTCAAATATTTTCTTAAGTAGAGTTATATTCACATATGATTTTTCAAAGATAGGGTTGTAACATACCCAACCACCCACAGGTTAGGGCATGCTACCTTCAAGCGCACCCTTAGACTTCGTACTCTTACCGATAACTTCTTTAATTAATAAGAACACATAAGATACAAGATTTAGCGACATGCACACCAATATCCAAGAAGCATGCATAATCTAAGATTTAGTTAAATGATAATTAAAATACACAGTGGAATACATTCATACACAGATAATAATATCACCACAGAAAGCACTTATCTTTATAAAAAGGTGACACCAACTGGCTGCAAGCCAAGGACGTCCCACCCAACCGTAGACACCAGTTATCCAAATATCAACAACAGTGTCACCCTCGAGCCAGGGCTATGAATCCATAAGGACAGATCCAGAGTGTACTTGGTTTTCCAAACCAATCAGTTCTCAAGCTCTCACAAGTTTCACAACACCCACAATAATCCAAGTACCCAAATCTCTTCCACCTAGCCTGTACCACCCCAAGAGAATGGACCTCCACCCTTCTCTTTCACGCAGTCCCTCAGATAGTCCTTCTCCTTATTTTCCAGGGCCTCCAACATATTTGATCCATAATCACATTGCTGGAAATATTAGGAATCACAGTTGTGAGCAAAACAGGGCACAGGCCAACGCATCTCAGACATGAAGGCCCAAATAATGGATGGATTTCACCAATGACCATTACAACCAACTATCTCATGGCTAATTCTCAACAATTCCTTTATGTTTTCCAAGACAAGATGCAAGTGAGGATGGATCAATGAATGGGTGAGTGAGTGCATGAGATTTCATGAGGGAAAGAATGGTATGAAATGCAGAAGTGAAGGAGCGGACGATCCAATGACCAACAACTAACAACCAACCCCACAATCAGACCAGGGATGGGTTTAAGTAACTTCATGGAGAATCAAGAACCTCCTGGACTTCCCCAATAAGCTCATGTAAATGATGCCCGCCCTTAGGAAAAAAGGGTAATTAACATAGAATAAACACTTAGCTCCTCGAGCCCCCTCTCTTGTGGAATCATAGCCCCCTATAACTCTATTCCTTGTCCATCTAGCAGCCATCCATGTATTTATTATTAATAATGATAAAAATATTACATGTCTTGGGCACACTGGCCTTTTAATAATTGTTTGGGCACACTGACCTCTCAGAATTGTAACAATACATTATTTAAAATGGGGGTTCAAAACCTAGGGTGTTACATCCCCTCCCCCTTATTTTGGCACTGTCCTTAGTGCATATACAAAATAGATATCAAAATCTCAAA
>JZKD02S2102852.1:0-24179 GCA_000966675.3 Picea glauca | reverse complement strand
GTTGTAGTATAAGGGACATGCGACAAGAATTGTTGGATGTAATTCCTTTGTCCTACACCGATCCCTACAATTTGGGTAAAGTTGGAGGATTACAGACTTTTGAGATCAGATCTGGTTAGTCTGGGTCCATAGGTCTCCGTTGATATTTTTTGGAAAGAGATTTTTTATGTCTGAGTTTTATTGTCACATAATTTTCCTTCATTTTGTTTTTGGAGTGTGATTGTGTGGTTTGTTTTGGGATTGATTGGATAGGCTAGTTTGTTGTCTGGTGATCTTATCAAGTTTGGAAGCAAACCTAACATATATGAATAGATATGGTGGTGTCTAATTTGATTACATTTGGATTATCCCTTTTTTTATTATTATCCATTTCTATATCTATCCTTTTAGGTGAGTTTTGGGTGAGATCTTGGTAGAGACACTGAAGTGGTCTTCTCTGGCATCACTACCAATTTCCTAAACCCTCTTCTTGCTAAATTTTCTAGTTTTCCATTTTCATTTTTTGTTATTTTCCAGATCAGGAATCCTTTTGCATTATATTTGGAAATGTTACATAATCAAAACAAAAAGAATTCTTTCTTGTGAGCTTTTGAAGTATTAGTTTAAAGAGTGCATTGGCGCATAGTTTGGTTTGAATTCTTGAAATACCTTTTAGATCTGAACTATTTGTATGGTTTCTTGGTTTGTGAGATTGAATTTTAAAATTTACAAGGAAAAAGTTATCATGTCCCTCCCATAGATAGAGTTCATTGAATTTAAATAATTGCATTAACATCTTTGCATTGATTGGTTGGGTCAAGAGTCATACATCACAAAACATTTCACTCATTTCCTTTTGAAGTAAATAACAACCATAAAAATAAACTTCATAATATAAAATCAATTAGAAATTTTTTCTTTTCTAGTGAACCAACATTAGATAGGCTTAGGGACTTGTGATAGGATTGGAGAGTAAAATCTCCAAGGTGACAAAAACAAAACTTAGGAGTAATTAAAGAGTGACAAATCCATTCTTGTGATCAGTGTGTTGTGAATCATTTCTAACACATGAGTTAAGCATGATGTCGCATTGGGGAAAGTAGGAGGATTACCCCTCTCTGATTGTTTTGGTGTTTGTGATATCACTTCAATTTATACATATACGGGGGTTTAGTTGGTGCCATGTCTATGTGTGAGGTACATCCTTCAAAGCTTCATGTTTATTTACCCTACCCTTATGTGCGGTTGGACCTGCGACCATTCACCCCGTCATTAATTGTGAGGTGGTAGCCTTAGTGAAAATTCTTAGGTATCCACAGAGGTGATTGTAGGTGGGACAATCCTATAGTACCTGGGGAATATGTTTGTTCATGGTCTCATTTCCTCTGAAAGGTTCCCACCTTAATAAATGGTTCCTACACAGATCAAGGTTTTTTCACATAGATCATTGTAACTACTCCACATACTTTCGCTAGCCAATCTTCTGGGGATTGCATATCCCCTAGAGGGTTGGTTTTTGGAAGGCCCTTAGATCCATGCTATTATCCTATATTTTATAGTTATTTCCTCTTTTTTTCTAAGTCTATATCGTCCTTAGGTTTAATTTTGTTTCATTTACACATATTATTTTCACCATGGATGAATTATGACACTGGTCGCGTTGATTGTGAGTATTATAACCCATCATGGAGGTAAAAACACCTCTCAATAAAGATGAAGTAGGTGACTAATAATTCAAAGGGTATTACATTTGGTTCAATGAAACTGGTTTGGTTGAAGTGGATGTGGTCGAAAAAATCCCTCCACCAAACTTTAAGCCTTCTTTAATTGATCCTGAAGCACCTCTACTTATCCAGGTTAGGGATATTTTTAGTGAGCCTTTTTCTTTGTTTATAAGTCCTACCATAATGTTAGGACCAAGTGTTTCATCTATTGTAGTTAATCATTCAATCCCATCTATAAGTGGGACTGGGGACATCCCCATGACATCCTCATTTCCACCCCTTAACTCCATTGGACCTATACCGTACTTGCATTTTTCTATAGGTTCCTCAACCTTGGGGACACCAACCATGTTTTCATTACCATATGTTTGTATACACAACATTACTATGCCCATCCCTTCTATTCTAATTCCCAATTTTGGATCCTTTTATGGTGGGGTTTCGATCCTTGGTTTCAACATGGGAGGTGGATCTCTTGCTACCTCCATCATTCTTTTCAGAAAGATGACATCATCAGGTGTTGTTATACCTTTTGTGTGGAACTTTATTAGTGGTTTTTGGGTTGTCTCTACTAGGTCCATCAAGCAAGACATACATTCCAGCAGACAATACAAGGAAGGTTGCAGAGCATAGTCAAACCTTGGGGAGTAGTGCAATATTCAATAAGCCAAGGAAGAAATGCATTGTGTTAAGGGAAGAAGTGAAAGGAGATGGAGAGAAGGTAAAGGAAGATATCTCTCATAAAAAGGAGGTGCAAGATGATGAAACAAAAAATAAAAAAATTGAGATGCATACCTCAACCCCAACCAAGAAGAGGACTAGAACACAAGAAGGAGAAATAAGGAAGAAAATGAAGTACCACAAGAATCCCCCAGTACTCACCATAGATGATTTTAGTAGCTAAATTTCACAAATGGTCTAATTTTCCATGGCTTTTCCCAAAAAAAGATTTGCCAATTTACATTTTTTCTAAAAATGATTTGCCCAAATTCCATAGAATAAAATTATTTTACCTCAAAAATCACCAAAACTTTATAGAGAGTATATAAAATCCTTATAAATTTGAATATTTTTACAAAACTATCACCAAACATTTTACATTTTGCATATTAAGAAATAATAAGATTATCCCATGTTTCTACATTTTAATATAAATTTCCATCCTTAAAATCATCCCTAGTACTCACTATCATAGAATATGATGCATAATTTGTCATATATAAATTTCAAGATAGAGGGGAGAATGTCATACTTGCAGAAGAAGTACAAAGAGATAAAATTATGGAGAAGTTAAAAGAAGTGCATGACATTCTACATCGGCTTTAGAAAAGTAAAATGTATCATCCTATAGAGCAGAAGAAAGAAAAATCACATGAAGCACCAGTACAGAAAGAATATGAAGAGACAATACAAACAATAGTAAAGAGAAGTGATGGGTTCAAGGTCACACAGGAAATGTTGGAAGTATACTAGAACACAATGCAGAAACAAGTGAAGGACATACAACATATAGAGTTGGTTTTGGCACACATACCCACAAAGTAATTATATGGGTTACAAGAGAGTGTGATGTAGGATATCCAGTCTAGATCTAGGGAGGATGCCACCAAAATAGAGATAGATAGGGAGGTTAAGGAGATATTGCAAGTAACTTGTGATAAAATAACACTGGACAAGGAGGAGGAGAAAAAGCGCATAGATAAACTAGAGAAGAAACTTGCAGAAGAAAAGAGGTCATGGCATAAGAAAAGATACAAAATATTGTGCAAACAATCAAGAAATATAATAAAGACATAGAAAAGTTAATAGGGAACATAGATAGCAGGAGGATACTATGAACATAGATAACATAGTGCATGAAGTAAAAGAAGTTGTGGAATTGTATGGCAGGACTGGACACATTTGGACTAGCTTGCAAGAAGATTAGAAGATACAACAACTATATGAAAGACGGGAAAAGGTTACTACAAAAGTACATGATTTAAAACAAAGGAAGAAAGTAATGGCCATCCTGGAAAGGATGAAGAGTGTCTAATAAATGAGGAACCTACAAGAAGAATTGAAGGAAGTACAAGGAGAAAAACAAGCAAGGAAGGCTCAATTGGATCCATTGCAGAAAGAGGCTGAAAGACTGATAGAAGAACTACAAGCAAAGAAAGGAAGACTATCACAGGAACAAGACGAAATAGGGGAAATGTTGAAAGAGCACATGACAAGGTAGGATGTCAAGATATTAGTAGAAACGAGTGCACAGCCAAAGAAGAAAGTGACAGATTTGGAAAAGAAGTTTCATGAATTGGAGGTAGTGTTGCATCAAGTGAACTAAGTCTGAGTGGCTTAGGATGAGCCATGAGTTATTGTTAGGGGATTGTTGGAGAAGGCAATTTTGGGATGTATGTGAGGAACAATGGACCAAAGGGAACAACACACACCAAAAAAGAAGGAAGCAGTGCACAACAGCATTTGTGGAAATCTAGTGCATATGTGGACAAACCCAGCCATGTTAGGGTTAGGTTTTTGCAGTCATAATGTAATGGTTTTAACCCATTTTGTAGTGCAAATCAGATGTATGAGGTAGATTGAAGGATCATCTTTAGCATATTTTTGGTTTCCTTGTTGAGAGAGAGAACTTACTTTTGAAGAACCCTTTTTAGTCTGAGTTTTGTATTGTTGAGAGATATTGAGCTCAGATGGAGTCAATATTGAGATGTAACTAAGGGTCAGGTCACAAGCTGTGGAGATTGGTGTGACATTGGCTAGCCTCACCACTATTCACATATCCTATGATGTAATGCGCACAATGCTATTTTTATGAAGAAAAAGATATTAGTGGGCGTAGACCCAAGGGGGGTGAACCCCAGTAAAACCATGTGTTGCAATTTGTTTGAATGCTTTGTTATTTATGTAATTATGGTTAAATGGTTAGATGAAGGAATGGGTTTATTTACAGACCGCACTAGAATATGTATGGAGAATGAATATTATGAGTGAATGAAATAGTAGATATGATGAATGGTATGATATGAGGCATGTTTAAGTAGAAATATAAGTAAAAATAACATCCCCAGTCCCTTCTATGACTACAAACAACTGCATTCTACAGTCACCCATAATCCATATCGAGTGATACTGCATTGTGCACTTTTTGTGCGATATATATTTTTGGTTTACCAGAAGGGATGATGGTGAAAAAGGTTTTGTTGGAGAAATAAGGTAGAGCCTGGGTCAACCCATACATAAAACAATGTCATACTGACATTAGTTCACCAACATTTTTGCATCATGTTGGAGATCTGCGAGCATTCGCTTCAATTCATGTTAGGGGTTGTTGGCACGTTTATAGGTATAATGTGCTTATCATTGATGGAAAGAACAACAACGACGATGGTATGTTTATAGACAAAGAAAGTATCAATGATGGAAAATAGGGAAAGATAAGTTCAAGAGGAAGAGAGAACAGTATGCAGAGATCAAAGATCAGAAGAGATAGTGATTTTGTCTCTCCAGAAGTGCAGTTGAGGTCCAAGAGAAGGAATCTCAGGAGGAGAAAAGGTCCATACCTTTGAACACTTATAAAACCTTCTAAGTCGAAGAGATCATAAATCTTAGGAGGAAGAGTGACAATGGTCGTCAGATCAATGTGCAAACATGAGGAGTGCACAAAAATATTGAGTTGTTGATATCAGAACATGATCGAAGGACAACAATTATTTTGGGTCTAAATATGCGAGGACTTTACACTCAGGAAAGATTGAGATTTGAAATCTCTGAAATGTGAAGTTTTGTCAGTCATTGGATCAATTTCAAGTGGAAGGATAGGATAAGCTAGCAAATTTGGATCACAAAAAGATCGAACCATCGATCCAATATCTCGATCGAATGAACAACATTCACTTTGGATATAGAGATGTGAGGATGCTACGCTCCTGAAAGTTTGAGATTTGAAATCCCTGGAATGTGAAGTTTTGTCAGCCATCAGATCTGGAGATCATACATTGAATGCTAGATCAGGTAGATCTATGTCAGAAAATATCATCCTCAAGGACATGTCACAAACCACGTCAGCAGGCCATGTCAGCAAGGACATGTGGCAGACCACGTTAGCAAGGACACATGGCAAATCAAACAATGACAAGTGTCAAGTTGATTTGGCATTTCAGGTACGTGTAAATCAAAAATCTAAGTGACATGTGGGAGATTCTTGGATCGTGACACGTCATCGAGTGACACAAGAGCTATGTCACTGCAGGAGTTTTTCTTTGGGATTTTTACCACCAGTACTCATGCAAATACCCAAAGTCTTGAATGCCGAAGACCCAAAGTGGATACTAGTCATCCAATATGAAGATCACTTCGGGTGTATTCTTGATCATTAATCGTGTAGCAGGATATGTGTCAATGGATCATGAACTCTGGGTGAAACTTCTCTAGGAGAATGTGAAGGAGAAAAGTTCGATATTGCCAAAGGCCAAATTCCTGGAGCAGAGGATAGTTGTTGGATTAAACAGGACAAGCGTCAGTAGATTGTTAACTTCGAGAAAATGTGAAGGAGAAAGGTTTGAGATTACCGAAGTGTCGAAGTCCCAAAGTGAATGAGGACTGTTGATTCAAGGAGGATACATGGTAGGAATCTATGGACTCCAGCTAAAATCGTTCTGAGCAAGAGGAGTTTGAGAATCGACACACCCGAAGCCTGAAAGGATAGATCAATCTCGTTTGTTGGTTTGGAGGGACAGGTGTCATGTGATCGTTGAGACCAAGGATTTCACGTGGAAAAAGGAAAGAAGATAGAGCTATTGATTGAAGAGGATAGATGTCATCAGATATTCCATTCTGGAAGATATCCAGTCAACAGCAACAGGGTTTGAGAGTTGAAACTTTCAGAGCCCAGATCACGAAGGAAACCTCAGTCGTTGATGCAGGAATGAGATATCTGGTCCACAGACTTGAGAGGACAGATATGAACCGTCCATTCAATAGAACCGTCAATATTGTGAGATCGAAGATCATGCTCCATTTCGGGGACATAGCATGCTCGAGCCTTAAGTTTTCATGAGCGGGCCACAATTGGAACCATGGTTTTGGAGAAGGGACACATGGAGTCTTGTAATGAATTGTGGGGTGAAAAGAGGGTTACCCTCAAACCACCTATGGACTTGCCCAAAATCGCATGGTCAAATGAATCTCATAGCCCAAGGTAATATCATGAAATGGAGCCAGTGCTCACTGGACAGAAATCTTGAAGCACCTTTTTGAATAAGTGCTTGGTCACCGTTGGTGGTCACACAAAGGAAGGGGCTTAGAATCCAAAGTAGCCATAATTGACTAGTTGTCACTAACATAGAAGAATAAGAGTTTTGACTACCAGAGAAGCTAAGGAATATCATCATAAATCCCACCAATGATGAACTCACAGGCAACATAACCACCAGAGAAGATAAGGAATCTCAACATAATGGTCACTGATGACCAGGAGATGACTCGACATGACAAAATCATGCAGAACAAAGAAGTGAATTGATTATGTTGTTGAGCTATGCAGGAGTGAGGAGGAGCTTTAGTGAACAACCCTTAGGGAAGAACAATGATGCAGTAAAGAGCATGGAGAGGCATTGTGCATGAGGTATGCATAAGGTGCACAAAGAGTATAAAAATGTAGAATAGAAAAGAGATGAGTGCGACTATTGAGTGTGATTCATGCAGGTAGAAGAATGTGGTGTGTAGTATTTGAAGCAAAGAAGAATAAAGGAACAAAAATGCATATCTGAGAGAAGAACAGAAAGCGCGGTAGACTCAAGGAGAGAGACATTGATGTAGGTAGAGAAGAGTAGTGTAGCAGAACAATGATGAGACTGGTAAGCCATAGATAAATGTTTTATCACTGTGATAAAGTTGTAGCAAGCAAATATTTATATTACAGGATGGTAGGGAGGTGTGATGGAGGACTATTGTCCTCAAAGTTTCATGTGGGTTCTTGAACAGAGGGAGTTTTAGCTTCCATCTGGTTGTAGTTGAAAAAACTAGGGTGGCAGGGTAGTGCAAGGAAGAACTATTGTTCTCTGTTATATAGGTTGGTTCTTTTGTGACTGGAAGTTGGTGCTTCCATCCAGTTGGCACTGGAACACTTAGGGACTTGGTGCTTCTTGCTAGTGGGTGCTATAGAAACCAAGGAGTTGGTGCTTCCTTCTAGTGGGTGCTAGAGAAGCTAGGGAGTTGGTGCTTCCTTCTAGTGGGTGCTAGAGAAACCAGAGAGTTGGTTCTCTCAACAATTTACAGCTTGTAAAAAAACGGTTGTAGCCTAAAGAGGAGTTGGAGCTCATAAGAATGATAATGTACAGAAAATAAATATTACTTATCATATCAAGAAGAAGAGGTTTTCCCCTTTATGGGTTTCCTCAAGAAATATTTGTCTCTGTATATTTCATGTGTGTGATTGATGTTGAATATTCTATTGCTTATTCAAGAAATATCTGCATTATTGTGATCGTCATTGAGTGTTCTGTAAAGAGTTTAAAATGGGCATAATTGTTTAAGAATAGTAACAACTGATTCACCCCCCCTCTCGGTTTTCTAGCAATTGGTATCAGAGTTGGTTCCTTTTATTTAAAGGTAGATCAGTAATCTTAAACATGTCAATCCATGAAGGAACTTCAACTAATAAGGCCCCTCTATTCAATGGAAAAAAGTTTTCCTTCTGGAATGTTAGGATGAGAACATACATAATGGATTTAGGTGCAGATGTATGGGATGTGGTAGAGACTGGTTATGTAAAGCCAGTTGTACTAGATAATAAAGATGACAAGCTAGAATTCAGCTTCAACACTCAGGATACGAATGCTATTCTAAGTGGGCTTGCAGAAGAAGAATTTGTAAAATTTATGCACTTAGAAACTTCCAAAGACATGTGGGACAAACTCATTAGAAGTTATGAAGGTAATGAGAAGGTAAAGGATGCCAAGCTTCAAACCTATAGAGTACAGTTTGAACAAATACAAATGAAATAATATGAAACTATTGGGAAGTACTTTCTGAGAGTTGAAGAACTAGTAAATGCAATGAAAGATCTTGGTAAAAAAATTGAGGAAGCCTCTCTAGTTCAAACAATTTTGAGATATCTGCCAAATAGATTCAACCCAAAGGTCTCTGCTATAAAAGAACTTAATGATATAAAATATTTGGATTTTGATCAACTTCTAGGAACATTGACTGCATATGAAATGAGTATAGGTAAAGATAAATCCAACACTAGAGAAGCTTCTTTTAAAGTAGATAATAATGAGGAATATGAACCTGATGAAATTGAAGAAAAAATTGTGAGAAGACTAAAGAAAGGATCGGGCAAGTTTCCCTTAAAGTGTTTTAACTGTGGAAAGATAGGTCACTTTGCATATAAGTTTCCACACAAGAAGTAGGATTAGAATTTTGAAGGTGAAAAGAAGTACAAACCCAGGAGATTTTGTAAAAAGAAAATTTTATGTGCAAACAATGATGACTCTTAAGAAGACACAGATAGTGACTCTTCCTGTGAAGATAAGGTTAATGAATTTGTGCTTATGTCCAAAGAGGATTATGATAACCTAAACATAGGAAGTGATGTTAATGATGAATAAGTTGTGGTTGATATGGAAGGTGAACTAATCAATTCCCTTTAAGAGATTGACAGACTCAGACTCGAGAAGAGAAAACAAAAAAAATTATTGATGCAGTTTGAAAAGAATCCTAAAAAACCTGATGAAGACTTTGCCTTGATAAAAGTGGCGTTAGAAGAGGCAAAGAAGATAGAGGACATCCTAAAATAGTAGTTATCAGAAAATAAGGCAAGATGTGAAGCCTTGGAAGAAGAGGTAGTAAAAACCAAAAAAGAGATGGAGAAGTTTAAAGCATTGTATATCCAAAATATTCCAAGAATTAAAGCCTCAGTAGAACTAAATGACATTCTAAACAAACAAATATATTCTTTGTTGAAGACTAGTTTAGGTTATGTAAGTGGTTCAAGCAACAAAGAGCCAATAAATATGATCAAGTTTGAAGTCAACAAACAATCATACCATGAGAGTACTCTTTTACCAAAAGCTAATAAAGACAAGATGATCCCTAATAAAAAAACAAAGATGGAGAAAAATGGAGAAATAATTTCCAAGAAGAAGGCCACCCTTCAGGTACCAAAATTTATTCTATGGTTAATTCTTTTACTGTTCTAATTTTGGTCATAATATTGCAAATTGTCAAATTAAGTTTAGAGACATGCAACTAAGGACGTCAAGAAATAAAAAAGCTAACTAAGTAGCCAATGAATAGAAAACATAGCACCAATCACTTTGACCTACTAAACAATGAGCTCGACTATTATAACTATCATAACTTCAGCCACAAAGCTGCAAAGTGCCATCTAAAGAATTACCAAAAAAGATACAAAGATAAAACCCTTAGCTAAAAATGTCAGCACATAGAAAAAGAAAGATAGTGAAAACTATGGTCTAGTACTTTCAGCTCAAAAACAAAAAGACCCCTGGTATATAGATAGTGGATGTTCCAAGCACATGACTAGAGACAAGGATAATTTTATTTAAATAAGTAAAGGAAAAATAGGAAACATGACCTTTGGAAATGATGAACCAGGTAAAATCAAGGGTAAAGGAAAGGTGAGTTTAAGTAATGGCAAAGGAAAATCCCAAGATGTCCTACTTTCTTATTTTTTATGTCTGGCGGAATCAGCAACTAGTTGAGCACGTGCTTGCGTTACACGTGGCCGTGTTATCCAACTGCTACCACTATAACCTCCAGGTGTTCCCACGATGCCCCTTACATGGCACCCATTGTAAGTCGGGGTGAGTTGAACTCAAAACCTCATGGAACTTCATTTTCACGGCACTTTCCAATTGAGATGCCCCCCTGGGGGCCCAAGATGTCCTACTTGTAGATGGGCTAAAACATAATTTTCTCAGTGTAAGTCAAATGTGTGATAGAGGATGTGAATTGGTGTTCACTTCCAAACACTGTAAGATAAATTCTATAAATTCAAGACAAGTGGTGGCTAAAGGCATAAGGACAGACAATAATGTATGTGTGCTGAAAGAATATAGAGAAGAGTGTCATCTAAGAAAACATGATGAGAGATGGTTATGGAATAGGATACTTGGACATCTAAACTTTGACCACTTAATCAAGCTCAAAAATATTGAGGCAGTAAAAGATCTTCCAAGAATATCAAATCCACAAGATTCTATGTGTAAACCCTGTCAAGTAGGAAAGCTAACTAGGACACAGTTTAAATCCAAGAACTCTACTTCAATATATAAAACACTCCAATTAGTTCATATGGATCTATGTGTACCATCAAKACARRAAGACACAGGGAAGGAAAACTACTTGATGYTGATCATTGATGATTACTCCAAACTCACTTGGGTTGCTTTCCTTAAAGAAAAAGTTGAAGCATTTGAGAAATTTAAAATATTTAAGGCTTTAAYTGAGAATCAAAAAGGAAACAGATTAAAGGCTGTGAGATCAGATAGAGGAGGAGAATTTATGTCAAGTGATTTCAAGGAGYTATGTGATAAACATGKGATCAAAAGAGAATACACAATCCCAAGAACCCCACAGCAAAATGGAGTAGTTGAGAGGCAAAAMAGAACAATTCAACAAATGGTTGGGTCAATGATGAATGAGAAKAACATTGGTCAAACCCACTGGGTAGAAGCAATACACACAACCATCCATATTCTTAATAAATMTCACCTCAGACCACACAGTGACAAGACACCTTATGAACTGTGGCATCAAAGACCTGCTACAATCAAACACTTCAAAGTCTTTGRGAGTAAGTGCTACATAAAGAATAATAATGAGAATCTTGGAAAGTATGATGACAGGGATGATGAAGGCATCTTCTTAGGGTATGMTACAAACAGTAAATGATACAAATKMTATAATAAGAGGCTACATAAATTGGTTGATTGTATTGACATAAAAKTTGATGAAGGAGTCCCAATAAGAGAGGTGAACAATACTAAATCAACAACAGAGGATATAGGTGAAGTTGAAGATGAATAGGTTCGAKAATTATAACAAGAAGACTCTGATTCTGATGAAGATGAAAATACTCAGGCAGACTCAAATCAGCTGAAAACATCAAATTCTTCCTCTCARATTACTCAAAAGAATCATCCTGCAAGTCAGATAATTGGTGAGAAATACAAAGGTGTACAAACCAGGAGAAGGATAATCAAAAACATTGAACAATCACATATAGCCTTCATATCCATGGTGGAACCCAAGAACTTCAATGAAGCCAGTGAAGATGTAAACTGGTTAAAATCAATGAATGAGGAACTAGACAAGATTGAAAATAATGACACTTGGGAACTCATTCTTAGGCCATCAAATAAAAATGTAATAGGATCCAAATGGGTCTACAAAAATAAGATGAATGAGCAAGGAAATATTTTAATAAATAAGGTTAGATTGGTCTGCAAAGGATATGCTCAAATAAAAGGACTGGACTTTGATGAAACATTTGTGCTTGTAGCAAGATTAGAAGCTATTAGAATGTTTCTTTCCTATGCTTGTGATAAGAAGTTTAAAGTCTATCAAATGGATGTCAATTCATCTTTTCTAAATGGAGATCTAAAAGAAGAAGTATATATGGAACAACCAGAAGGTTTTTAACTGTTAGATAACCCTGACTTTGTCTACAAGCTAAAGAAAGCCTTATATGGGTTGAAACAAGTTCCCCGTGCTTGGTATCACAGACTGGATATATATCTACAAGACAAAGGGTTCAAGAGAGGAATAGTTTATAGTAATCTATATATCAAAAAAGAGGGTAATGATCTTTTCATAGTGTTGGTCCATGTAGATGACATCATCTTCAGTAGTAACAATGCTTCATTGGTACAAAGGTTTGCTTCTTCCATGCAGTCTGAATTTGAAATGTCTATGATAGGGGAACTGTCATTTTTTCTTAGCCTACAAATTACTTAGAGGTCTGAAGGAATATTTATTTCTCAAGAAAAATATCTAAGAGAAATGTTGAAAGGTTTTTAAATAGAATATTCTAAACCTATGAGCACACCTATGGTCATTGGATGTAAGTTAAGAAAGAATGATGATTCACATGATGTTCATCAAAATTCATATAGGTCTATGATAGGAAACCTATTGTATATCACAACATCCCATCCAGACATAATGCATGTTGTTGGAATGGTAGGGAGGTATCGCGCTGCACCTAAACAAAGTCATTTGTTAGCTATCAAAAGAATATTCAGCTACTTGAAAGGAACAATGGACTATGACCTATGGTATCCTAGGAATCAAAATTTTCAACTATCAGTCTATTCAGATGTTGATTGGGCTAACTACGTG
Source organism: Picea glauca (assembly GCA_000966675.3). Taxonomy (NCBI): domain Eukaryota; kingdom Viridiplantae; phylum Streptophyta; class Pinopsida; order Pinales; family Pinaceae; genus Picea; species Picea glauca. The sequence goes on along the minus strand of JZKD02S2102852.1, from coordinate 11,109 downwards.
GATGAAAAGAAAAGAACAAGTGGCAATGCATTCTTCTTAGGAGATTCCCTTGTATCATGGTTGAGAAAGAATCAAGGTTCCATTTCCTTATCAACTACAGAAGTTGAATACATTGTAGCTGCCACATGTCATACCCAAGTGTTGTGGATGATTCAAACACTTCTTGTTACCCATGATTTTGGTTGTCATGATGATGTATTGATGATGGTGTACTCGGGATCTTCATTAGAAATTTCTCCTGAGAAAAGTTACCTTCATCTCTTTCCATAAATCACATTTTTTTAGGAATGTTCACAGGCTGCTAGTATATTTTCCTGTGAGAATGCATGATTCTCACAGGTTGCCTTAAGCCAGGGTGCGAGAAGTTTGCACTGTGTTGAACTGCTAGGGTGCGAACTATTTCTAAAGAAGGGAAAAAGATGAATTCTCGATGCTTCTAGAAGATTCCCTTCTAGAAGCATAAAGAATTCATCTTTTTCCCTTCTTTAGAAAGAGTTCGCACCCTATCAGTTCAACACAGTGTGAACTTCTTGCACCTTGGCTTAAGGCAGCCTGCGAGAATCATGCATTCTCGCAGGCAAATATACTAGCATCCTGTGAACATTCCTCAAAAAATGTGATTTCTGGAAAGAGATGAAGGTAAATTTTCTCAAGAGAAAGTTCTAATGAAGAGCATGAGTACACCATCATCAATACATCATCATGATGACCAATGGATTCGCCAATTTTGTTATTGGATAAATCCGTAAGTGTGGACACAAACCGATCTCCCTAGATCCACCTGGATCTAGAACAAAGAAAAACAGAACATGACTCTTTCCCTAGATTCTTCCCAGTTGAATACTCGAGGCTCAGTACACTCGATGGCATACTGGAAGTAGCTCTGTAATGCCATATGAGGAGAAAAACTCCCAGCCATCCAAGCTATAGTAAATAGGATAGTGTGGAGGGTCAAGTCTTGTACCCCCTAGATAGCCACTTTTCCTTGTTTCCTCTCAGCCTCGGGAATGCAGTATTGATTGCAGTACTCACTCATCTTTAGCCCACCACCTCTACTACTGGTCAGGCTGACATAGTATCCACGTCGGGACAATCCAGTCAAAAAGTATATGTCCTCAATGTCTATGGACAGTGTGTGAGTCCCCACATGAAAAACCTGCTGATCTGGGTCCCGCATACGCACCAGGTATTCTAATAGTTTGACCTGGGCCCTCATGCCTGGGATACGAAAGTACTTTAAGAGCCCACAATCTCTCAAAGCAGCTATGGTAGGCAGATGGTTTTCATCCATTGCATTATCCTCTTCATGTTCCCTTTCACGCCACTCAAGTACCATGGTGATGGCCAATTATCTGCACAAGGAACATAAAAAGAGGATTAATAACTTTTTTCATGCTTTGGATATTTTTCATTGGATAAAAATTTAAAAAAAAATTGGGATTTGCTTTTCTTGCAGGTGCCCCATGAGCATAGTGCAAGAACGCCTCATTCTCGCAGGCCCCGTATGGCCCGCCTGCGAGAATTGTAGCGCGCTTGTAGGGCTTGAAAACTCAACTAAAAACTAAACTTTTAACCAATGAAATCAAAAATTTCAACCATGAAAATGTCAAGGACGAAGAGCTTACCTTAATTTCGTAGACGACTCACTGAATGGTCTCTTGTAGCTCCCGCAAATTGACGCCAAACTTGGAGGGTAAAAGAGGGGTTTTTTGAGCTCAATAGTGGAAATGTAAAATGGTATGGTAAAAAAGAGTATTTACTTATTTTATTTACTTTTACTATATCATTTTGGGATTTTTATAATTATTTATCCATTAAACCCTAATCACTAATGTTATGATGAGTGTAACTCTTGCAAGCATGATGACTTTAATGATTCAATATAGGGATATGGACATGTTTTTCTTTCTTATTGCATGTTTTTGATTGTTTTTTATGGTTTTTACATAAAACCTCGAGCATCATTTTTGTCTGTTCTTGCGCTCGTAAATACATGAGAACGTGGTCGAGCATACTTTTATCACTTTTTTGGGCTCAACAAGGTTATACAGAAAAGGAACCCCCCTGGAGTCCTCTTTAATCTCTTTTCAGACTCTCTAAACATGAAAAGATCGCCGAGTGACCTTGCTATTTTCACGCTTGCTAAAGTATTTGAAGTAAGCATTTGGTGAGTGATAATTTATCTCTTTTTCGGTCTTATCCAGACTATTATATGAAAAAGGAACTGAGAGAGTTCTCTTTCAATTGTTTTTCCAAACTCTATAATCTTGAAAAACCTTCGATTTTTCTATCTCTGGACTCGTTAAACAAACATTGGCAGACCCGTGATGGGACCGAACCACTCCTTCTTAGGGTTCGTTAAACATACTCTGAGGGACTCATTCGAAGGATGAGCTTAAATCAACAAGCATATGTTATCCTCCTCAAACTTGCGTAAAAATAAAGATGTACTTGCCAGAAATGGTGGGGGAAAATTTGGGAAAGGGATATGTTTTCATCTTCGTATTGATTGGCAGTAAGTGTCTCTCTTGAACATGACACCCCCTATTCATCATTTGAAGCCGGTTTGGGAAATCCATTTGTCTCTCATTCGATCTATTACAAGGTTATTCCATGTGTTGTCTTTGAGTCAATGCTGCCAAATCATTGGTCGTGTCATTCATATGTTCAAGAGAAGTCCATCTGAAACCTATATTGAGTTGGCCATCTACAGTTATCCATTCTCTCTGGGTCGGCCTTCCCTGTGTCCGGTCCAATTTGCAAAATACTCTGTTTCAACTTCAAAATTTGTTACTCATTTCATGTCATTGATAGGGGATACATCAAGGCCCTCCTGTGACAAGTTTTTTTCCATCGACTTCAACTCATTATCCGGAATCAAGACTTAGAAATTACTTGGTACCTTGGAACTTGCATGCCTCAATCGCAGGTTTCCTCACTTTCAACAGTGGATTTACATCATTGACCCTTGATTGAAAGATTCCATTGGATGTTCGACATCAAATCATTTATTCACACTCGATGGATTGTACTATGGTACCTTGGGAGTCATTGACATCAATGGTGTTTACCCTCGCACTTGTTAATGGTTTTATCATTAACCGGTAATCAAGTGGCTTCTACCATGTTCGACTTCAACACATGTAATCACATGGTTAGATTCGTACTTTGGGCGAAGAGATTGAAGACCCTGGATATCATCTTTGTGATCTAGGTTGCGATGGAGTATGTATAATTTGTGACACATAGATCCACTGTATATGTTTCGTGTCTATGTCGTCTTGATTTGAAATTTCTCACATAGATACACAGTGTATTCCGTTGGCTATGCTATATTTTGACAGCATGGATCCACAGTGTATGATTGGTAGCCATGACCCATGTCTATAATGTCATTAGTCTATGATCTCAGTATGGGAATGCCTACCTCAAAATTGGTATATATGATATTCTACAGATGCTTGGTTGTTCGTAGGTTTCCGATTAGATGTGCTCCTGGTTCTCGACACACACATGCAGCTTACAAAGTCTACCAGATGTCACTGGTTCCAACCTCATACTTTGGGGGGCATTATCTTACCCATGATTTTTGTCATCATGATGATGTATTGATGATGGTGTACTCAGGCTCTTCATTAGAACTTTCTATTGAGAAAACTTACCTTCATCTCTTTCCAGAAATCACATTTTTTTAGGAATGTTCGCAGGCTGCTAGTATATTTTCCTGCGAGAATGCATGATTCTCGCAGGTTTCCTTAAGACAGGGTATGAGAAGTTCGCACTGTGTTGAACTCCTATGGTGCAAACTCTTTCTAAAGAAGGGAAAAAGATGAATTCTCGATGCTTCTAGAAGGGAATCTTCTAGAAGGATGAGATGGCATTCGAATGGTTATCCTAGTACTGGATTCCCTGATATTTTGGGATCATTCTTATCCAAGTAACTAATTCATTCTCTCCTATATATTGAGGTAATTCTTATCGAAAAGTTTAAGCAAACAAACAAGGTTAAGCAAGATTCATTGGAGGATTGGTGAAATATTGTGTGAAGGACTGGTGCTACAGCAGCTAAGAACTCCAGCAAGTTTAGCAAAATTGGTTGATCTTCTTCATGCAAGTGAGCAAGTGTGTGTGTCGGAGCCAAGGGCCATCGAAAGGAAGTTTGCAACATCAAGGCTCAGGTTGTAATCTTTACTTTCCATCAATATGATNTGATAATACCAGTGCAACTAGTGTGTCAAATAATTCTATCTTTCACTCCAAGACCAAGAATATACCCATCAAGTATCACTTCTTGAGGGAATAGGTAACCAACTCTGTGGTTTCTTTGCATTATATTCCATCCAAAGATCAAATTGTTGATATCTTCACTAAATCTCTTACACAAGATCAGTTTGAGTATCTATTCCATAAGTTGGGTGTGACCCCACTATTAACATAAGAGAGTCCATCCTATCAGGGGGAGTATGTATTGGTTGAATATCTGATACCTCCAAAAAATATTGAAACATCTTAGGGGGAGCATGTTTTCTTTGACATTGATGTCAAAAGGGGAGAAAAGGAGTGTTTTGGATGCTATAGTTAGAGAATAGCACATCCTTCAAGGTTTCCATCAATTTCAAAGGGGGATATTGTTGGCATGTTTACAGGTAGAATGTGCTTGTCATTGATGGAAAGAACAACAAAAATGATGGTATGTTTATAGGAAAAGAAAGAATCAAAGATGGAAAACAGGGAAATCATAAGTTCAAGAGGAAGAGAAAACAGTATGTAGAGATCAAAGCTCAGCAGAGATAGCGCTTTTCACTCTCCAGAAGTGCATCCAAGGTCCAAGAGAAGGACTCGTAGGAGGAGAAAAGGTCGAGACCTTTGAACACCTAGAAAACCTTCTAAGTTAGAGATATCAGAAAGCTTAGGAGGAAGAGTGAAAGTGGCCATCAGATAAGTGTCCAGATAGGAGGAGCATGTAGAAATATTGAGTCATCGATCTGAGAACATGATTGATGAACAAATTTTAGTCTAGGTCTAAATATGTGAGGAGTTTCTTAGGAAAGTTTGAGATTTGAAATCTCCGAAATGCGAAGTTTCGTCAATAGTCGGATCAATTTCGAGTGGAAGGATAGGATAAGCTAGCAAAGTTGCATCACAGAAAGATCAAGCCATCAATCCAAAATCATGATTGAATGAACAACATTCACTTTGGATATAGATATGCAAGGAGGTTATGCTCCTAAAAGTTTGAGATTTGAAATCCCTAGAATGCAAAGTTTCATCAACCATTGGATCTGGAGATCATAAATTGACTGTTAGATCAGGGAGATATACGTCATAAAATAGTGTCCTCAAGGACATGTGGTAGACCATGTCAGAATCCCATGTCAACAAGGACACATAGTAGACCATATCAAAAAGGACACATGGCAGACCATGTCATCAAGGACGCGTGGCACAATCAGACAATGACAACTGTCAACTTGATTCGGCATTTCAGGTACATGTAAATCAAAAAACTGAGTGACACATGGAAGCTTCTCGACTCATGACACATCATTGAGTGATGCAATAGTTATGTCACTTCGAGATTTTTTATTCAGGATTTTTACCACCAGTACTCGCACAAAAACCTGAAGTCCTGAATGACGAAGACCTAAAGTGGATACAAGTCGTCTGATCTGAAGATCACTTTGGGTGTATTCTCGATCATTGGTCATGTAGAAGGATACGTGTAAATGGATCGTGAACTCCAGGTGAAACTTCTCTGGGAGAACACGAAGGAGAAAAGTTTGATATTGCCGAAGGCCAAAGTTCCGGAGCAGAGGATAGTCGTTGGATTAAAGAGGACACGCGTCAGTAGATTGTCATATCCGAGAAAATGCGAAGGAGAAAGGTTTGAGATTGTCAAAGTGCCGAAGTCCCAAAGTGAATGAGGACCATTGATTCGAGGAGGACACATGGAAGGAATATGTAGACTCTGGCTAAAAGCATTATGAGCAAGCAAAGTTTGAGAATCGAAACTCTCGAAGCCCGAAAGGCAAAATCGATCTCGTCCGTTGGTTTGGAGGGACACTTGTCATCTGATCATTGAGACCAAGGATTTCACATGGACAAAGGAAAGAAGATAGATCCATTGATTGAAGAGGATAGATGTCAATAGATCTTCCATTCTGGTAGATATCCAGTCAGCAGCAACAAGTTTTGAGAGTTGAAACTCTTGGAGCTCAGATCACAAAGGAAACCTCAGTTGTTGATGGAGGAAGAAGAGATCTAGTCCATAGACTTGAGAGGACATATCTTAACCATTAATTCAAGAGCACTGTCAAGATCATGATATCGACGATCATGCTCCATTGTGGGGCTATAACATGTTTCGGCCTTAATTTTTCATGAGCAAGCCGCAATTGAAACCATGGTTTTGGATAAACGACGCATGGAGGCTTGTAATGAATTGTGGGTTTCCCTCAATCTTCCTATGGATGTTCCCACAATCACATGGTCATATGAAACTCATATCCCAAGGTCACATCATGAAATGGAGATAGCGCTCACTAGACATAAATCAGGAAGCGCCTCTTTGAATAAGCATTTGGTCACTGTCGGTGGTCACACGAAGGAAGGGGATTAGAAGCCAAAGAATCCATAATTGACTGGTTTTCGCTGGTAGAGAAGATGAAGAGTTTTGAAAGCCAGAGAAGCTATGGAATCTTAGCATAACTCCCACTGATGATGAAATCACAGGCAACAAAACCACCAGAGAAGCTAGGGAATCTCATCATAATGGCCACTGATGATCAGGAGATGAATCGATGTGAAAAAAACATGCAAAACAAAGAAGTGAAGTGATTCTGTTGTTGATCTATGAAGGAGTGAGGAAGAGTTGTAATGAAAAACTTGTAGGGTAGAACAATGATGCAGTAAAAAGCATGTAGAGGCATTGCGCATGAGGTATGCAGAAGGTGCACAAAGAGTATAAAAACACAGAATAGAGAAGAGATGAGTGCGACTATTGAGTGTGATTCATGTGGTTAAAAGCATACAGTGTGCAGGAGCTAAAGTGAAGAAGAAGCAAGGAACAAAAATGCATATCTGAGAGAAGAACATAAAGTGCATCAGACTCGAGGAGAGAGACACTGATGTAGGCAGAGAAGAGCAGTGTAGCAGAATAGTGATGAGACTGGTAAGCCATAGATAAATGTTTTATAAGTGTGATAAAGTTGTAGCAAGCAAAGATTTATATTCTTGGGTTGTAAGAAGGTGCGAGGGAGGACTGTTGTCTTCAGAGTTTCAAGAGGGTACTTGAACACAAGGAGTTGTAGCTTCCATCTAGTTGCAGCTGGAAAAACCAGGGTGGTAGGGCGTTGAAAGGGAGAACTATTGTTCTTCATTATATAGGTTGGTGCCTGTGCGATTGGAAGTTGGTGCTTTTATCTAGTTGGTGCTGGAACACTTAGGGAGTTGGTTCTTCCTACTAGTGGGTGCTAGAGAAACCAGGGAGTTGGTGCTTCCTTCTAGTGGGTGATATAGAACCCAAGGAGTTGGTTCTTCCTTCTAATGTGTAATGACCCTTGATTATTAAGTATAATTAATTTAATAATATAATCCTAAAAGATTAGCTCAACTACATTTATGTCTTAAAATAACATTTCTAATTGATTATTATTAATGAGTTAGTCATGATGGTTAATGATTCATTTAAATATTAATTAATTCATTAATTAGCTAAGTATTAAATAAAAGGTGGAGAATAAAATATAACATTAAATTAAGTTGCGTATACAAGAAGGGATAACATAAGAATCCAGAGAAGATAAAAGAATTAATGGGAATGGATAAGGGTAATTAAATGTAGGGATAAGGAATTTAATGGAAGGAGGAGTGTCGGTGAATGGGAGGATAAGGAAGGAAGGAAGGAGTTGGAGGGGGGCATTCTACGGGGGGACTGTTTTCTTGCTATGGGTAGAGAGCCGAGAGGGGCTGTGAGATTGGTGTGCTCAGATTGAGGCACGGGTTTTTCTGGTTGTGACATATTGATCAGGCAGGCACCGAGTTGCTAGAGGTTTTGGGCACGGAGGGCCAGGATATCTGTAGATATCCTGGAGCTAGGTCGTTTTCCTAGTTGGCAGGGTGGACAATAGTTTTGGGCAATTATTTTTTTGTGTTTGCAACAGGACTGGACTATGTAGCAGGTAGAAAGAGAGCAACAACAAGGCAGCTGGCAACAGAAATTAGCATCAGAACTAGGTAACCTGTTAAATTATGCATTTATTTTATTCTGCTATGAAGTCGTTAATCTTTGATGAATCTAAATTACTGAAGTTGCTGGTATGAATATCAATATTATGCTGAATAGATATTGTATTAGTTAAGAAATAAATTGCTTATGAGGCTAACGATGTTTATATATATATATATGTATATATATATATATATATATATGGGCATTACATTTGGTATCAGAGCTTTAGTTGAAACATTGGAGCCTTAAGGGCCACATTCCCAGCTCAATTTCCCCTCTGCTTAACTTGCACACGAAACATAGAAACTTTAATAAAAATAAAAATAAAATAAATAAATGCAAAGAAAATTTACATAATGCTTTAACATAGAATACGTCGAACTTTGCACAAGACCCTGATTAAAAGTTAAAACCATTTTATAGAGGAGACAAAATAGACAATTTCAATATCAGAAACCCACTCCTTAACCATAGATTTTGGCTTTAAATAACACTAAGTTCATCCTAAGGTACACCTCACAAACCCAGAGTTTAGTTTGAAAACACCCCTCCATAGATACAATCTTTAAGCTTGCCCAAACCCTAGCTTACCCAAAATATAGTAATATATCTACAAACAGTTCTTTTAGAAGTAGCGTATTTCCTAATATGTGAACAGAGATGCACACATACAGCTATTATGTATGCCTAGAATTAGATAGAAAGGGTGAAGCTCAAGAAAGCTCCCAGAATCCATGGCCAAGGTTTAACCTAGATGCCATGAAGCCCATTTTTTTTTCAGGTCAACTCAGCCATAGGAATTCGCTCAGGGTCTTCAAAGTGCTGTGTTCTGCATCTAGAGAAGATGAAAATTTTAGATTTTGCAGTGATCCTAGGTTCCTTGGAACCAATCAGCTTTATCTGATGGTACAAAGGACTTCCCTCCATGCGCTAACCATCTTAGCTTCGACTGTCCACTAGGAGGGTCGATTCCGAGACCTTCTTGATTTGCCAAGTCTTAAGGATCTGCGCCAACCAAGTGGGCGAGACCTGCACTAATAACTGCCTAAAATTCTCCAAGCCATAAGACAGAAAAAAAAAAGGGGGGGGGGAAGACAATCTTTGTTATGTAATCAGTTTGTATGACAATATTCCTCTAACAATAATAAGTCTAGTCCAAGAGCATTCCTGGAATACATTATATTGCTATCAACAAAACATAGGCAAGAAAAGAATAATTAAGTGATAATATAAATCTACGGCTACAATCGTGGACTCAGATGCAACTGTCTCGACGTGAATCAAACCGATGTGAACTATTCATATCAATGATACAGCACGAATATCGAACTGTCTCGACGTGAACTGTCTCAGCATAAATATCGAACCGAATTACGAAGGGAACTTGTATCCTCCTTTCTTGCTAAATCTCATCACCGCCCACCTGTGCAACAAGAAAATAAATAAGAAGATTACAATACTACGAACTACAATAATTATATACTAAACCCTCAAATGATAAAATATCATAATCATGAACTGGAAAACAAAAATCGATAGAACAGAGAAATCTTTCAACTCTGGAATTTAAGCAGCGAAGAATGACCCTTAAGTATTCTAGCTTTTTGTTTTGGGAAAAATCAGAATTCCGAATCGAAGGCGAAGAAGAACATGAACCAAATCGACTGGGTCCTGAACCTGATGACTGAAATTCACGGGGTCCTGATCCTGAGTGCCTTAGATCGGAAGAGCCAAGCCATCAAAGAAGGGCACTAGTTCATGCACAACTGCGCAAAACAACACTGATATCAGCGGCAAAACCTAATATAGACAATCCATCAATTAAAAGAAACAATGGAAAATATCCTAAAACACTAAAAATAACAGATCTTGTATCATAATATTTGGAAATAAAAACGTTGTTAGCATCCTGAACCCTACTTGGTCAAAATACGTGCAAAAATAAGGATTTTTTTCATCAAAACTAACAAATTTCGAACAAAAAAAAACATGAGACAATTTCTGACAGCAGAAAAGCCGGGGTTTCTCTGTTGTAGCATAGATCCGTCTCCCCTATTGCATTTTACAAGTTTAATAGACAGAGATTCGAAATCGCGACCTCTGGCCGAGAATTTCCATCTGAGTCCACCAGACCAAATCTGACCCCCTTTAGAAACGCGAATCCTGAAACAAAAATAGAGAGAAACGAATTTTGATTAAACAAAGCTGACACACGCAAACACAAAACAGGAAAACACGTCAAAAAATACACAAATCCCTTCATTTTCCAGTCACAGAAAATAACATTCTCAGAAAACCGTCCTTACATTCTCAGAAAATAACATTCTCAGAAAACCGTCAAAGCAGAAACGCGCATGAACTGAATAGAAACACATGTTATGTTTTACACATCCCATTAAGGTTCGAAGCCCGTAAGCACCCATAAAATGCAGAGGGGCCTACGCATTATATTCACCATGGCGGCCATGCTCCCTCACGCCTCCCTGCACAGGTAACCATAGCGATTGAAGGAGAAAATGGAGAGTTTAGGGTTTAAAGATGTGGGCAGATATTTTATTCCCACAAATGGAAGTGAGGGACATGTGGGCTACATGCAAGCCCACGCTGCCGACTTAGCCTGCGCGGCCAATTCAAATTTTGTTTAATGTTAAATTCGGCCATTACAATTGGTAAATTCGGCCATTAATGTTTAATGTTTAAATTTATATATAAATTTTGATAAGCGTTATAAACCGGCGTTGATAAGCGTTAAATTTATATATATATTTTGATAAGCGTTATTTAAATTTAAATTTATTATATTTTCCTTTATTTTTATTTTTTTTATATATATTTTTTATATATATTTTAATATGTCTAGTTAAATAAAAAAAATACTA